>WOVY01013161.1:0-11250 GCA_013436015.1 Rhipicephalus annulatus | reverse complement strand
GCAGGGGCGCCTGCGCAAGTAGGCGTTTGGTGTGTGCGACACCACGGACCCGAGCTAACGGGGGAGTTTTGGCTCCCTCCCACGCCTAGCCGTGCGTGGCTTTGCCGTGTCCGGGGAAAGGGGATCCTGGGGGTTGAGCCGACGCTGGGTGATTGGACCTTTAAGGCCCCCCGGCAGAGGCAACACACCCCTTTGCCCCGGCTTCACGTAGACGGCCACCCCTGGGCTGACCACCCAGGGGAAATCGGCAGTCGCCTTTTCCTGTCTCCCCCTCACATCTTCGTCTTTTCTCTTACTTTAAATCTTTCCTGTCCTCACTCTCTTCCGTTGACTTCCGTGTTTCATGGCGGCAAGGGTTAACCCTGTGTGGCTATCCTACCTTGGATACACCATATTCGGTTATAGTGGTGGTGTACAGCTGGCGTCTGTAGGGCTGTGCTTCCAGACTCTGCAGCGTCCCTTGTAGGACTCCATGGTGGGTGGCTGGCACCGCTGCCGAAAAGAAACTTTTCTTATGGCTAGTTCCTTCCCCCACTCCCTGATCGCCCTCAGAAAGAGGGCGCACCGATGAAGTCTTCCAGTTTTTGGTCACCAGAGAGTATTCTTTCCTCGATTTCACGTTGTCCACGCTGACACACCCGGCAAATCCGTGCGAACACTCACCTTTTCTAGTATCAAAGTCTTTGATGGAAATCTTCGGCCCAGGGTATAAAGCACCGAGAATGGCAAGTGGTGACCTCCTGTGGTAGAGCTCCGCGACCAGAAACATATGAGAAATGCCTAATCTAGTAAATTTGGAGATACCAAATAATAGTAACCCCACACCGAACCATGACCACCCCCCGTGGTGTTGTTTCAGATGATGACCTATTAGGGCTGACTGAGGCTGAACTCCTAGAGGGTTTCAGCGAACAGAATGTCATCAACGTGAAACGAATTAGGATGAGGCGTGATGGCAAAGAAATCCAGACTAAGCACCTGATACTTACTTTTAATTCAAGTGTACTGCCCGACTCCGTTGAGGCTGGGACATTCAAGCTCCGAGTGAGGACATATATACCGAACCCTCTCCGATGTTTTAAATGCCAGCGATTCGGCCACAGTTCTCAGAACTGCCGAGGCCGCCTAAACTTGTGCGAAATGCAGTGCTGACGAACACACATCTGATGCTGTGAAAACTCTCCTCACTGTGCAAATTGTAACGGGGAACATGCCGCATACTCACGGTCATGCCCAAGCTGGAAGAAAGAAAAAGAAATTGTCACGATTAAGGTAACACAAAACATTTCATTTAGAGAGGCACGAAGGAGGTGTCCTACCTGCCAGAAACCAGCTTTGCCGAAGTGGCGCGTCAGGGGGCAGCGCCACGACGGCCCCGGCGCCTGTCTGGCACACGCGTAGTGCGCCGGCGGTGACGCCTTCTGCCCCCTCGGCGGTTGCAGCCAGTGCTGCTCCGCCATTGAAGAAGGACCCACCAGCCTCCGGGCTGGGGGCCGCGAAGGCCTTGTCTTTAGAGGCGAGGCCCTCAAAACAAATGCAGCGCTCGCAAGAGCGCGTGTCTAGCGCTCGCAAGAGGCAATGGACACAACACCGAGCGTGAGGGCGCAGCCAGCGCCTAGGATCGGCGCGACTCTGTCGACCGATCCCAAAAAGGAAAAATCTCGTGTCACGGCCCTGGAAAGGGTCTGTGAGCTTACTTTCCACCCTTGAGCACAGAACACAAAATACACCAAAATGGACACACAAATACTACAGTGGAATGCCAGAGGCCTATTTAAAAACCTAGATGATATCAAGGACTTGCTTATGACTATCAGCCAAAAGTGTTCTGTGTTCAAGAAACTCATTTAAAGTCGACTCATGTGAATTTCTTGAATCAATATGTGGTTTTTCGTAAGATCGAAATGGTGGCAATTTCTCTTCTGGAGGTGTGGCCATCATTGCACAAAGAAGCGTAGATGCCAGCCATTGTGCTACAAAGCTCTCTTGAGGTTGTGGCTGTTCGCGCTATTCTATTCAACCGTCTTATATCTATCTGCTCGATCTACATAGCCCCTGACGAACCTTCAATAAAACAGAGTTCGAAAAGCTTATTGATCAGCTTCCAGAACCATATGTGTTAATTGGAGATTTTAATGCTCACAGTTCGCTATGGGGGTGATACCAATGTGATGCGAGAGGTCGTGCAATAGAAAACTTTCTTCTCGCATCCGGAGCCTGCCTGCTCAATAAGGCAGAGCCAACCTACTTCAGTACCACACACAATACATATTCATGCATAGATTTAGCCATTGGATCACCGTCACTCCTACCTTACTTAGATTGGAAAGTTATTAATAATCCATACGGAAGTGACCATTTCCAACTCTTTTAGCAACAAAACAATGGGATGACCGGCCGTCTTATCCCAAAAAGTGGAACTTTCATGTTGCAAACTGGGTCAAATTCAGAGAGCTATGTACACTACGCCTCGAAGAGGTAGACCATTTGGAAGTAGAAGAGATGGCCACTATATTTCGGAATATGTTCTTACTTGTGCAAAAAAGTGCATACCGCAGTCCAGGAATGATAAGGTTAACGCAAAGCCATGGTGGAATCGGGAGTGTGAAATTGCTAAAAAACGGCAAAACAAAGCATGGGGGGGTTTTTTCTCGCTACCCAACAGCAGAAAACTTGATAACCTTTAAACGTTGCAAAGCGAATGGCAGGCGTGTTCGCCGTATAGCCAAACGGGAAAGCTGGACACGCTATATTCCTCAATAAACTCCTACACAGACGCCAGCAAGGTTTATATAGGGTGCATAAACTCAAAGGACAAGGCCCAAATCCCTTCCCTTTGGTGAATGACTGCGGTGATACAATAGAAGAACAGGCAAACGCTCTTGGCGTACACTTCGAGAAAATGTCAAGCTCGAAAAACTATACCACTAAGTTCTTACGCCACAAAAGCATAGCTGAAAGGTACCTCTGTGCCGGAACAAGCCTCGATCAGAACGGATACAATAAACCACTAACAGTATATGAACTGAAGCTCGCCCTTGGTTCCTGTGGGAGTTCTGCTCCTGGTTCTGATGCAATTACTTATGAAATGATCGGAAATCTCCCTGATGAAACCCTAAACTGCCTTTAGCTCTTTACAACAAGATTTTCAGTACCGGCAAAATACCCTCTGCTTGGAAAGAGGCAATAGTACTACCAATCCTTAAACAGGGCAAAGATCCCTCTTCGGAAATAGTTACAGGCCTATTGCCCTCACGAGCTGCCTACTCAAAGTGTTTGAAAAAATGATTAACCGCCGCTTGGTCTATTACTTGGAGTACAATGGCATATGGACCCGTGCCAGTCTGGTTTCCGTACAGCTAGATCCACAACCGACAATCTTGTCCTCCTCGAGTCGTATATACGTGACGCGTTTGTACACAATCAATACTGTCTGTCTGTTTTTTTCGATCTTGAGAAGGCATATGATACTGCCTGGCGATATGGAATCTTGCAAGATCTACTGTCTTTCGGAATATGTGGCAGGTTGTTTACCATCTTAAAAGATTACCTGTCTGAAAGGAAGTTCCGTGTAAGAATAGGTACTGTGTTATCGCGCACATTTCTTCAAGAAAATGGAGTGCCGCAGGGAGGAGTATTAAGCTGCACACTGTTTATAGTCAAAATGAACTCTCTTCGCTCTGTTATTCCACCTGCGATATCGTACTCTCTATACGTGGACGACATTCAAATCAGTTTCAAATCGTGTAACTTGACTGTATGTGAACGCCAGATACAGTTAGGTGTTAACCGACTTGCAAAATGGGCTGACGAGAATGGTTTTAAGTTTAACACTGACAAGACTACTAGTGTGCTGTTCTCGAGACGACGAGGTGTGCATCCTGACCCCTGCATACTAATGAATGGACAAAACATAGTCATCGCGAAAGAACACAAAATTCCTCGGTGTAATTTTCGATTCCAAACTCACCTTCATCAGCACATAAAACAGCTGAAGTTAAAATGTCTCAAGACCATGAACCTTTTAAAGATTTTATCGCATCAGTCGTGGGGGACAGACAGGCACTGCCTCATATCTCTGTTCGAAGCCTGGTTCTGTCACGCATAGACTATGGATGCATAGTATATCAGTCAGCTTCAAGAACAGCACTGAAAATGTTGGACCCTGTATACCACCTAGGTATCCGGTTGGCACTTGGTGCCTTTCGTACCAGCCCTATTCAAAGCCTTTATGCAGAGTCAGATCAGTGGCCACTAGACTATCAGCGCACGTATCTAGGAGTCAACTATGCAGTTAAGATCATGTCTTTGAAGCAGCACCCATGTAAAACACTTATGAACGATGTGTCTACTACCCAGTATACCTAAACCGTCCTTCTATCGCCCCACCGTTTCCATTGGCAATACGACCTGCATTAAAACAACTTGCAATTTTTTTCAATGACTTGGAGGAAAGTGACCTTGTCGAACACATCCCTCCCTGGCAGCAAAGTCCAGTCACTTGTGACTGGTCTTTCAAAGACATCATGAAGGAAAACTGTCCAAGTGCACTCATTGAGCAACATTTCTTAGCCCTTGAACACAAATATCGTTCAACCGCGTTCTTCTCTGATGGCTCAAAATCTCAAACATCTGTATCTTGTGCAGCCTATGGAAAAAGCTCTCGGACACCAGAACCATGCATACACATACCAGCATTTTCACAGCGGAAGCCTATGGTATCCTGCTCATTAAAACACATATTAAACAACACAAGATACAAAAGTCTATAGTGTACACAGATTCATTAAGTGTTGTCAGGGCCCTGTCTTGTGGCAAGTACAGCAAGAACCCTACTTTTAATAAGCTCCTTAACGAAATCTATGCAGCCTACAACCTAAAAACTTTCTATTGTTATTTGCTGGGTTCCAGGTCATTCTGGAATTGCGGGCAATGAAATAGTGGACAAGAATGCACGAGAAGCCGCTGGTCGGCAAACCATAGATATAACCTCTGTTCCGGGTGTAGATCTAAAACCTGTTGTACGTAGAGGTCTTACGCAACCACTGGCAAGCTGAATGGGACAGAGAAGTCGACAACAAACTCCACCTAGTAAAACCCCAGCTGAGAAAAGTTATCCCCCAAAAAATCAACAGGTTCGCTGAAGTCACTCTAACACGGCTCAGAATAGGCCACACTTATGCCACACATAAACACCTTTTGACAGGCACTGATCCACCTACATGTATACACTGTGGAGAGAGTCTAACTGTTGTGCATGTTCTCATACAATGTCCTGTTCTTCACAAGCACGACTGACCCATTTCAGGGAGCTCTATCGACATCATGTCCCACTTCATCCAGCGTTGTTTTTATCACTTGATGCAGTGGTTGACCTTAAGAGACTCTCCATTATCTTGCGAAAGTGCAATTTTTAACAATAATATCATTCCATCCTAGGCACCAGCTGCGCCTCAAGTGTGAGGTACTGCCTGGTGCATAAAAAGTATGTCTTAGCCTTCGCAGTTCTTGCTCAGGCAAGGATTCAGCTGCGAGGGTCTTGGGCCTTGCAGACTATTTTTAGCACAGATTTCAGCACAAAAATGAAGGTTTTAGCAAGTGACATTCCTTTTTAAACAAAGTGACATTCTTTTAAATATACTGCATTTTAAATGGTTCGTAGATATTTGTTTTAATAATTTTTTTTTTTTTATCATGTTTTATCATTTTTTTAATTTTAAACTAATAACCGAATTGAAAGAACACTTGTACTGGCGCTCTTTGGCCTTAGATGCCCTTGCGCCAATAAAACTTAACGTAATAATAATAATTTCGCAAGACAAGGTAAAAAACTCCGGACAAACAGCTATAGGCTGTCCTCGCACCACGCCAATTTCCGTATTGTTATACTTTTTTATAAATACTCCATTGAAGAGTGTAAGGTAAGGAAAGATTAGGAAAAAAGCTAATTGCAAGTGTAACGTTATAAGGGTACCTCTTTATATGTTTAAAGTCATTTTTTCACGCAAATATAGTGCGTATCTGTTTGCGAAAAGAATGACTAACATCAGGATTGTCTTTACACCGAAACAAACGTTTTCATATAAGTTTATTTATTTCATATAAATATATATATATAATTCATATAAATTCATTTATAATATTTATTTGTACATTACATGTTTTATTTATTGTGTTTCATTCTCGCCCCGATGTGGTGGTATAGTGGCTTAGGTACTTGGCTGCTGACCCCTCGGTTGCGGGTTCAAATCCCGGCTGCGGCGGCTGCATTTCTGATGGAGGCGGAAATGTTGTAGGCCCGTGTGCTCAGATTGGTTGCACGTTAAAGAACCAGGTGATCGACATTTCCGGACTCTCACTACGGCGTCTCTCATAATCATATGAAGTTTTTAGGACGTTAAACCCCCATCTCAATTGACAATGTTTCATTTCCCATCGCTGCAATTGTTAAGCAGCCGGCTTTTTGTAGTAGTAGAGTTATTATAAAGCAAGCATGAGTGAGCGCTGCGTCTTAGGAACAAGTGTTCGCCCCGATATCGGGCTATAGGTGGTAGCCCGTCACCGCTACATAGTGTCTATATCGAGCCGGCGGTGTTCATACATTTTTATGCAGCAACGATTCTTTGTTAGCGTGTGTGAGCAGATTGCTCGCGAATGAAACGTTGGACTATAGCCTACTGTTATTCATTATTTATTCATTTATTTCATACTGCCAGCTTGCTTCACAAGCAATAAGCAGGAGTGGATTGCAGAAAAGAGGCATGTTGAAATAAACTGCTAATGCACTTTGAAAATTTTTAAATGTTGAACAAATAATAAATTCGTTTCTAATCAGCTCGCATAAAATGTGAAACACTAGAAAACCATTAGACCCAAGAAGAAAGCCTGGCGTTGCTGCTGTCGCGACAATGTGAGGTCACGGAGGATTCATTTGTTCTGCCACCGCTGGCCACCCTTTTCTTGCCCCGTTGCCTGTCTGCTCTTGAGCGATGCCGTGGTGCTTACTCCTCAATTTCGCGACGCATACCTTTTAAGGTACCAGGTGGATGATTCCATGACTAGACTAGAAAAGTTCGTTAAGCTCTGGAAAGCATTGTAATGTAGCCTTGGTTAGGCCCACTCCCACCCGAAACGGGAGATTCGCCGGAGTATATCGCGATGCTGGAAGGCAGCAGATTTGCTGCTTTCACCAAGTACTCTAAAAAATTGGTGCTATGAAAATACGCCAAGAAGTTTTAACTAAAATAGAACTACGCATACGCTGTGGGAACAAAACATGTGTGCTGAAGTATCCCAAATGAAATTAGGATGTTTTTAGCCATTAAATGCATGGAAGTTCACCATAAAAGCTATGTTTGCCACTGTACAAATTTACGCGATATACATAATGACGCTTTTTACAGCAGGAGACTTCACTTGAATCTAACTGTCATAAACAATCACTTCACATTTCAGGAAAACTTGCTAAAATAATACCTGCACAAACCACCTTCCGGAAATGATGATTTCCATTTGCTCGCATCCTATGCAAAGATTTCTGCTCAACAGCCACCGGGCATTGTGTAGTCGTAAACTTTACTTCGCGTTTTATGCTACTTTGATCTACTGCTCCGTCACAATGGGCAATGTTAACCAAGAATGCTGACTCCGCAGATATGAAACGTTTTCAAAACAAGCCCAAGCTCCTAATGAACTTTTTCAATGGTGCAGTCAGCTAGCGACGTGGCCCGCGTAATAAACAAATATAATTCACCTCACTTTGGCGCCGACTGATCTCACACGTCCTAACTATATATAGGTTACTACTCAAGGCTAATCAGCTGAAAGAAAACCTCATTTACAATGTGGCTATCTAAAGCGGTGCTCACGAGTGTGCAACAACAACGATGCTGCACGATGACACAATCTGACAGCGATAAGAGTTTCCGCACTTTATTTCTAGCTCACCTAAACTCAATATTTAGGGAAAACGAAAACACAAAGGTGGGGAGAAGAGCATGAAAAAACCAACATGGTGACTCAGCAAATACGCGAGAAAAACTGGCACAACAGCTGCGGTGGTATTCCAGGGTGAGTGCATTCGATATTATGCGAGAATTTATATTTCGCGCGTGCGCGGCATGAGCACACTGCCAAAACGCTGCCCAGAGATACGCGGATGCGTCTGACAGAAATAACCCCACTGCTGGCAAAATCTTCTATCTCTTAAAATTATTCGTGAAACACTTCACCTAATAATTCAGATATGGTGTATTGCCAGTGAAAACCACGACGTGATTATTTGACAGTAATTTTGCTGTGTCTACGCAAAAGCACGTTCTTGCTTTCCGCCAACAAAGGCTTCCGAGGCCGGGAATGAAACCTATTCTGTGCAGCAGGAAAGAAATTTTATTCAATTTTCGTACGACCAAGCACTGTTGGCTGAAGCAAACGTAGATTTTATTGTTTTACCAGGGTTATTATCGATACTGTTTAGGCAAACATCAAGTGCAAACAACAGAGCCGTGCAACGAGTGAGCTTTGTTATATAGGCGCGCAACGGCGGGCGTTTGATTCCTTGCCGTGACGTCGCCGATGCCTCCCGGCAAGTGGTGCCCTTCCAACTTCTCGGAGCTAATAGAATATAGAAAACACACAGGTACTGCAGGTGACACTACCGTCAATAACAAACGCAGATCACAAAGAAAAAACGTCACGTAAAACCTGAAACGACGACAGAGGAAAAAATGACAAGAACAAAGAAGTGACAAGAATGCGCGCATGCTTACACAGCGGTCGGCTAAAAAGCAAATGTTCAATAATAATTTTTTCATTGTACCGTACACTGCTGCAATGATTCAGGTTGTTTGAAAAATACCTTGGGTCATAGATGAGCGAGAACGTGCACAACTTGACAATGATATGGTTGGGCTCAGCAGTAAAGTTTGTATGTCATCCATTGCATCGATATTGATCTGCTCTTTCCGCTTGCGTTTCTGCCCATACCTTAAGCTGGGTGCCTTGTAAGCCGAGAGGTTTGGCTTGCCTCAATCAGTTATATTATGTCTATCTTCCGTGCAGCCATCAGCTAGGCTCTCTGACTGCGCTGCTCTGACCTTGTGGTGTTTAGTAAACAACAACGGAAAGCCTCCGTCGCGGACGCCATTGTTTTATAATAAAGGTTCAGGGAGCAGGCTTTGAAACTCGTGCGAGATGCATTGGCTAGGGCAGCAAGAAGAAAGAGGACGCAAGTGGCACGGCAAACAAACATATATTCTAACACAAAGGAGCACACATGAGAATATACAAAAGCACCGTACTACAATGAACACGAGAAGCGTCTTTGAAAGACTGCTCAAAGAAGTGCCACGCTCACGCTATGGGCCTAGACTTCATGGTCGTGGCTGCATCACTGATTGTGGACGCTGTGGGGCGAGATGGGCCAGGCAGGTAGGTGTCACAGGTGCTGCGTCCGCTGGGCGCTGGAGGAGACGACGTGCCATGGCGGAGTCCTTAGGGCGTTCACGTCCACACGAGGTACCTCTAGAAACGTTGACCTTACCAACGTTTGACTCCAGCCAGGACAACGTGCCTTCTTTTCTTGAGCTTCTGGCTGCGTCTGATCGGCTTATGTTGTTGTTGTTGTTGTTGTTCTCCTATGGTTAGTGGCGCATACCCCACTGTGGGGGATTGGCCAAGAATCGAGTGGTTTTAAAATTTACTGTTCAGATTTGGAATGATGGAGGTATAAACAGAAAGATTACCGATAGCCTAGGAAAGTGTGGTGCTTAATGTAATGCATACAAATATTTACATAAACGAATTTATTCTTAGAATAGAGCAATAATCTGATTTTATACGTATATAATTATGTGGACATGTTAAGATAATGAAACTGGTTGATTAGTCAACCTATCATTTCATCAACATAGTCCCGGACGGCCGCGCATACTGTCGCATTAGAGAAATCAGAAATGGAAGCTCCAAAATAAACAATGATGGGCAGAGATAAGTCCATACCAATACCACGTAAAGGTATTTCTAATAGCGTTTTTCGTAACGTATTAAACTGCATGCAGGTCAAAAAGAAATGGTCTATTGTTCCAGTTCATCAAAGAATGTGCACAGTGGTGAAGACGCCTGGAAGACCTGTGTTTATAGAAATTCATATTTGGTACTGGCAACGTAGCCTGTCATACATACATCTTGTTTTCGAGTGTGGCAAAAGTCTCTTCGCCAGGGATATAATAAATGGCGATATTCTGTAGAGTTTGTTAGTGGCTAAACCTTTAAATACTTGCATAAGCGTACTTCTGCGGAATCGAGCAGCAGTTACATAAGCGGATGATGAACAGAGCGGTAGAATTGGTTCGCTGATTGACGACTTAGCTAAGGAATGCTTATGTGGCCAGTTCTTTTCTTTTTCGCGTGCCACGTGACATGTGCAGTGAGGGATCCTCCTTTGTGGACGAGTGCCAGCAAAGATGAAGGTTCATCATCATCATCATTATCATCATCATCATCATCAACGCTGAAGAGGGACGCACGAGATGGTGCGTTTCGCCGCCACTCGTTGTAGTCTTACAGGGCGTCGGGGGACCTAATCAAACGTATCTATACATATGAAAACGCAGGAAAGAGAAAAAAATCCACCAAAAAGACTGCGGCGTGCAGACCAAACGTGTGACCTCCACCTCGTGAATGCGAGGTGTTAACCACTGAGCCGCCAAAGGATTCTTCTTGAACGTTCAAACGGCAAGCAATTTATATCTACCACTTAACGTGTCGGCTCAGGCTGCTGAAAGGGGGGGGGGAACTATCACATTTTCAGCATTATCAGAAAGATGGCACAGTGAGCGGGCGGCGGCTCTTTTCTCTCACGCGTACTTTGGCTCGCATCTCGAATAAGGGGGTGTACGCTCGATCATGCGCCCTTGTCTTGCAATGGGGAGGATCGTACGTTTTGACTAGCTTAGCGGTTTCACAGGAACGATTTGCTTGTAGCTACCGGGCGCACAAAGGTCAGTGCAATCGTTGCACAGTCTCCGTTTGCGAAAGGGCGCACATATCAGACACAGTGAAGTAACAACTGAGACGCCTATCACGGTCATCTGTACCTGTGGGTACGTTTGTTGTGTCAGTTGTGAGTGATAAACGCTTGCACGTTTTAATCTGCTTTCATTCTGCGCATGACCTTCCAAATTGTTGCTATGGCGTTCATTGCTTGCCTTGGCGCAAAGCTGTAACTCTTTTTTTCAAGTCATGAACTTT
>WOVY01013160.1:0-166078 GCA_013436015.1 Rhipicephalus annulatus | reverse complement strand
GATAGATAGATAGATAGATAGATAGATAGATAAGATAGTAATAGATAGATAGATAGATAGATAGATAGATAGATAGATAGATAGATAGATAGATAGATAGATAGATAGATAGATAGATAGATAGATAGATAGATAGATCGATAGATAGATAGATAGATAGATAGATAGATAGATAGATAGATAGATAGATAGATCTAGATCCCAACGTGCTTAACTGGATTCGAGCCTTTCTTTCTAACCAAACACAATTTGTTTCTGCTAACAATGTTTGATTCCCCGTCCAACCGGTGCTCTCGGGCGTTTCCCAAGGCCCTGTGTTGGGACCCTTGCTGTGCTTAATTTTCATAAATGACTTGCCAGCTAACGTATCATCCAAAGTGTGATTATTCGCTGATGATTGCGTAGTTTATTGAAGAATAAGTAACGAAGACGATGTTACCTCACTTCAAGCGAATCTAAATAACATATTTACCTGGTGCCGCGTATGGAACATGGAAATGAACATTTATAAATGCAATCCAATGCGTGTGAGTCGGACTTCACTTGTTTTTCCACAGTATACACTCAACGATACCTACCTCGAGGCTGTTTCTTCTCACAAATATCTAGGTGTTTATATTTCAAATGACCTGACATGGAATCATCATCTAAAGTACATCATTGCCAAAGCTATTTGTAAACTCGGGTATTTTCGCTGAATTTTCTACAAGCCACCTTCATCCCTTATGAAGCTTCTTTACAGTACCTAGATTTGTCCATCGCTTGAATACGCATTATCCACTGGGATCTTGGTGGCACTATACCAAGAAATGAATTGGAAACAGTCCAGAATCATTCAGTTTGCTTTATCTTGTTCAATTATACACGCACAGCCAGTGTTACACTAAGGAAATTTCAGCTCAAGCTCAACCTTCCTGAACTCTCCATTCAGCGTAAAATAGCCCGGCTAAGTCTCTTTCATAAGCTTTATTAGCATAACAATAGCCTTCGCGAACGTTTCGTTAAACCCCCTCATTCATATCACCCAGAATCAATCATCCACAAAAAGTTCATGTTCCTCAATTCAGAACCAGAACACAATTGCACTCTTTCATTCTGAGAACTACATCTTAATGGAATCTACTCTCACGATCAGCTACCGCAATCACCAACACATCATGTTTTAAGGGTTTTTTTACAAAACACATTTGCCGCTACTTGATTTCTGCTTTATATATATATATATATATATATATATATATATATATATATATATATATATATATATATATATATATATATATATATAAGGTCTAACAGACTATAATGCCAAGGAAGGTAAAGGGGAAGTTATTAGGCCAATTTTAATGTAAATAAAAAGAAAGAAAAGTGGGTGAAAAGATAACTTGCCGTGGGCGGGATCCGAACCTGCGACCTTCGAATAACGCGTTCGATGCTCTACCACTGAGCTACCACGACAGCTATCCCCCCGGCCACTTTATTGGGTATCTATGTATATTTAAACGTGGGAGTGTTGGTCAGCGCCACTAGTATCCTTGGCGGCGAGTGTGGCACACTCTTTATGAGCCTGTTTGGCGTCACGTAGCACGTGAACTTTATTCCTAACTGGCCCCTGACCAATAGTCCCCCGTATACAACCTAAACGCATCAAGTCTGCCAGCACGAGACCCTCGTTAATCAATAAGAGAAACAAGTGTATACTTAAGGGCTCGTTTTTTCGTGTTTTACACAACATTTATGAGATCTAACACACTATAATGCCAAGGAAAGCATAGAGGAAGTTATTAGGCCAATTGAAATGTAAATGAAGAGAAAGAAAAGTTGGTGAAGAGATAACTTGCCATGGGCAGGATTTGAACTTGCGACCTTCGAATAACGCGTTCGATGCTCTACCACTGAGCTACCACGACAGCTATCCCCCCAGCCAGTTTATTGGGTATCTATGTCAATTTACATGTGAGAGTGTCAGTCAGCGCCACTAGTATCCTTGGCGGTATCAATATTTACGGCGGTAAACACGAAAAGTAAATGGGTTTTAACGCAATACGAAAGACCAACTATCGTTAAAGTTAAGAAAATTGCGCATTAGGACTTTTCACATTGTTTTAAATGACGTCAAAAAGCAGATAAGCGCCCCAAGCTTGCTGAATAGTGAGGGAATAGGAGGGGCGAGCAGGCGGATTATTTGCTCCTCTTCTGCGCATGCATATGCTGACACAAACGCTTACCTCCACTATATCTATGAGCTGCTCCACGTCCCCAAAAGCTACTAGGTTATTTGCCTTTTGTAAGTTATCACTGACCGCCTCAAGCCATCATCTTTAGAAGAGCTCCTTTGCTCGTTCTTACTCCAACGTGTTCAAAGTTCTAAAGCAAATTCAATGTATAAGTATTCCGTTCCTACATGCGTAGCGCTTATACACACTCATAAAATCGTCTAAACCATGTGTTTTTATGAAACGTAGTTTTATGTGCAACTTCGTGGCCGCTATTAGTGGCTATTGAAAGAATATCTGCGCAGAAGTTGCAACGATGGCTTCATTGAGTGATCGCGCATTTAAAGACCTAGGTTGGGCACAAATGGCCGCTAACAAGAAAAAAAAAGTGTTAGGCAGGGACTGCCTCACTCGAGTGGTCCCACGGTTGCTCTTGTAAGACAGGGCTAAGCTGCCGAATTAATCTGAAAACAAAAATACACGAGATACTTGCAAAATCTATGACTTCAAAGTGTGAACTGTATGAAAAATTAAAAAAATGGCAGATCTCACGTACAGTTGGAATGAATGATATGCGAAGCACAAATAAAAAATGTTGATATGGGGCTTTAAAATCAGCACAACGTTACGAGGTGGAGGTAAATGATGCCGTACAAGACTTCCGTGTCGGGATTATCATGTTTGGATGTGTCATTTGCCAGTGTCGTCCGTTCGCGACGCGTGATACCGCGTTTTGTACATGTGAAGCTAGCGAAACAGCCACGAGCGAATCATGAGCGTAGAATGTAGTCATGTGGTTACATGACACGCATCTCATGTTTATCATGTTCGCACCAGTATTATACTTTCATAATTCATTCACGTCTCGTAATATTAAAATCGGTATAAGTGAAGCTAGCGAAACGGCCGCCAGCGCATCATGAACGTGACATCTATACATGCTCTACCAGGCATGCATACCATGATAACCATGTTTGCACCAGTCACATACCTTTATCATCCATTCACGTACTGTAATACCAAATTTGATATAAGTGACGCTAGCAAAACGGCCATGAACGCATCATGAGCGTGGCATGTAGTCATGTTGTTACATGGCACGCATGTCATGAATTTCATGTTAGGGTCTGTCGCTTTTGTTCGCCTTGCAGTCATGCTTTACCATACCAGTTTTGCAACATGGCTCGTGAAAGAAACCACCGCAAGAGCTGCAAAACCATGAAATGTAAATCATCACATTAATGACATACACGTCATGGTTTTCATTTATAGACTAGTCAAATATGCTCTTCATATAGTCATGTTACGTCATACCAAATTTGGTGTCGATACTATTACCGAAACGGTCAGGAGAGCTAAACGTCGTAGACGGCTAGATAGATAGATAGATAGATAGATAGATGATAGATGGATAGATAGATAAATAGATAGATAGATAGAAGGATAGATAGATAAATAGATAGATAGATAGATAGATAGATAGATAGATAGATAGATAGATAGCAGGCCGATACTAATTTAGACCGTTACCATGCGCGGACCGGTCGGATATGAGGTGACATCAATGGTTGATGCAGTAGATGTCCCTGAATGCTAGACGTGCTCACTAAGGCTCGAAAGGAGTGCATAACTTCAAGTTGGTGCCATGTGAGTTGGAACTGCAGAGTTTGTCTCTAGTTTTGCTACATATGTGTTTCTGAAGGGAAGCAAGTGTTAAATCATCATCAGCCTGACTACGCCCACTGTGGAGCCAAGGCCTCTCCCATAAGCCGCCGAATAGTCCGGTCTCGTGCTTTCTGCTGCCATGTTATACCTGCGAACGTTTTAATATCATCGTCCCACCTAACTTTCTGCCTCCCCTTCGTGCGTTTGCCTTATCTGGCAATAAAATCAGTTACCGGGTCTTTATGAGCATGCGGTTATCCTGCTTACGTGCTACGTAGCTAGCCCATGTTCATTTCGTTATCTTGATTTCAGCTATGAAAGATTTAGCTCCACTTTGTTCCCTGACCCACTCTGCTCTCTTCTTGTCTCTTTTGTTACACTTGTCATTTTCCTTTCCACCACTCGCTACGTCATCCTCAATTCATTCTAAACTGTCTTTGTAAGCCTCCAGGTTTCCGCTCCATAGGTAAGTAAGGGCAGGATACAGCTGGTATATACCTTCCTTGTGAGGGTTAGTAGCACATTATCATTCATGGTATAAGAATGATTGCCGGATGTGATCCGCCCGATCGTTATTGTTCGAGTTATTTTACTCTTATGGTTCGACTCCATGGTTACTACCTGCCCTGAGTGGATGTATTCCTTTCCGATTTCCAGTGTCTCTCCACTTAGCGCAAGGCCTGCTTTCTGCCTAGGCTGTTGCACATTACTTTCGTTTTGTGCATATTCATTTTCAGGCTAGCTCTTATGGTTTCCGTGTCCAGTTCAGTAATCAAGACATGTAACTCGTCTCCTGAGTTGCTCATCAAGTCAATATCATCAGCGAATTGCAGAGTTCAAATATACGCTTTATTATCTATTATCCATAACTCTTCCAAATCTAAACCATGAAAACCTCCTTAAACACGTGGTGAATAGCATTGAAGAGTTCGTGTCCCCATTGCCTTACACCCGTATATTTTGAGATTCTGTCTTTTTCCTAATATAGAAATATGATGGCTGTGGATCCACTGCAGATTTCTTCCGGTATGTTTACGTAGGTTTCATCGATCTACTGATGCCATGGTGCCTGCATTGTTGCTGATGGTGGACTGAGTCAAACACCTTCTCGTAATGTATGAAAGCTATGTGGAAGGGTTGGTCGTAAGCTATGCATTTCTCTGTACTTGATTGACAGTATTGTTGTGGTCAATTGAGAAGTAGGCTTTACAAACTCCTGCTTTAGGCCTAGGTTTATTGAACCCTAATGTCGCTTTTATTCAATTAGCTAATATTTGTGTAAGTAGTTTGTAGAGAGCGAACAGTGGGCTGATCGGCCTGTATTTTTGAAGCCCTTGACGTTTTCTTTCTTATTACTTAAAATCATATCGAGCGTACGTCAAGAATTCTGATAACCTTCTCTTTGAGAGACACTTTCGATAAGTGGTACAAAGTTGCATTAACACACAGAGTATTTTTGTTACAGCTTTCACTCTCACTAGAATCTCTAAGCATATGTGTGCAGATAACGCCACAGAGGTGCCACCACTGACCGACCAGTACGACCAGTTAGCAACATAAACGCCGTATATTAAATGAAAGCCAAAACAAGCGGCATTCTAAACAGCAAACTGCGAGGCTTAGCTATTGTCGAAAAAACCGAGCGCTTCGCTTGCGTGACTGTGTAGCACTCAACTCTGCAAATGATCGCACAGTACATACAATCGTTTCAATGGTATGTGAACGACTGCTTCGTCAATCTTCGCGGTAAAGGTTCTTTAAAAATAAGCCTAGATTGCAAAGCATGTCCTGTTAATACCACTTGGCCAGCGCCTTGATGCGCCTGGACAACTGTAAGACCGGGATATGTTTGCTTTCTCTGCAGGAAGCGTAAAGAAGGTGATCAAGGACTCACTGTCTGAGTCCCTGGTCATCCACTACCGCGACACTGTGGACACGGAAAACGTCGTAGACGCCCTCCAGCGCCAGTTGCGTTGCTGCGGAATGACGACCAAAAGCTTCAGGGATTGGAACAAAAACATGTTAGTACACAGGGCTGAGCAAAGAGTTACTTGCTCTCGAAAAGAGTTCATCTCATGAAGTGATGCATACTGTAATCTTGTCATTATCAGCGAAGTAGTCTGTTAATAAACGAAACGCTCGCCACGTGTAGGCGAGGATGTCAGAGCTGCAGCAGACAACACAATGACATAGCCGAAATTCGTTCGTGAGATGAGCTGTGCAATATTTTATTGGCGTTATCACACAACATGCCTGACAAATCAGTTACGTCGTGGAAAATTCTTAGCTGTGAAGGAAAAGCCTTGTTACTACACAGATCTTCCTCTCCTTTTGTAACCAGGCTTTCGCTATAAGTGACATAGGAGGAGGGGAAGCATCAAGACCTTGAAACGCCACCTGCAGGTTATGTCTTCACTGGTCGTGACTTTAAGGTTGTCATTTCGCTCATACTAGCTGCTTTTTCGGGTTGAGGTTTGTGCGCTGCCATCAAGAAATAGCATCCCTTTGAAGGCTGTTGTAACATCGTGATGGCGTAGTTAACTTCCTAAATAAGTCGATGCACGGAACGACTTGCTGTGCCATTAAGACGAAAACAAAGCGGCAATAAGCGCTAGCAACTGTTTCAGGTGTAAAAGTTTCTTTTCCTCCAAGTGCAAATAATATTTGCCTCACATGTTCTATCTATCTATCTATCTATCTATCTATCTATCTATCTATCTATCTATCTATATATATATATATATATATATATACGAGTAAATGTTTAGTGAAATTACTGTACATCAATACAGTCTGAAAGTCTGCTATATTTTGTTAAATCAATTTTCAATACAGCTACTTCAACTGCAGCCTGATGAATCCGAGCCACGAACGTTGCTCGGTGCCATACTCGTGCTGCAAACCCATCAACCTGGAGTCGGTGAGCCTCAATTGCGGCCGCAATGTTCTCAACATGAGCGACTACGACGCCTGGTTTATCGTTAACATCGGCAATTGCCCGGATGCCCTGCATCGTTACGTCAAAGAGCACGTGATGATCATCGGTGGATGTTGTCTCATCGCGGTCATCCTCCTCGCGTTCGTCGACATGATCACCAACGCAGTGATCGACGAGATCGACATCATCTGCAAGATATACCAGCGCGTCGAGGCCGCCGAGCAAAACCACTCGTAGCTACACATAGAGGACGCTGCTGCACGAATGGTGGTGATATAGTTTCGTTAGTTACTGAAGTACGTGGTACTTCACGTCAGGAAAATATAGTTCTCCATTTCTAATTGATTGACCTAATTCTATTGCCTGCTGCTGAATATAATTTATAGTCCATTGAACACTGATACTTATACTAGGCGCTTTTGTTTTTCGTGGGATACTCTTTGAGCTAAGGTGATCACGCTATTTATCGTGCTGCAACTGATCAAAACTTCTTGATTGAGGTATTTTGTTGTAGAGCACGGGAATAACAGTTTGAAAAAACACCCGCACGATAGACAAAGATACAAACACACAGGTGCTTTTCTCTCATCTCCTAAAATTTATTCCTCGAGTCTCTAGGCATAACATACCTCTCACAATGCGGGGAGAAGAAGATGGTTTCAATCAAGATCTGCAACCACCTTTATGTCCCGCCAGTCCCCAAAAACATGTACCTGTTGCACCCCGGCACGCGCTGCCCCAACATAGCGAGTGCCCTGCAAAAAATGTGTGACAACAGCAGCGAAGTGGTGTACGCGGATGCCGCACGATGCCTGGAGGGAAGGCGTGCTCACGTGATCGATCGCAGTTGTGACTCACATGGGTAAACCAATCGCGAGCTCCACGGTACATACAGATCACACAGTGGCGTCCGAAGAGGCGGCGATTGCTCTTGCAATGGTCGCGGAACTCGAGGCTGCATGCGGTCGTGGTCAGTGAATCGCAAACGGCCGTCCATGGCTTCGCACACGGCGGCACCTCGTGTGGGAAGGCTCGGATACCAAGCCATGGCAACAAGGAGGCGCTGAGCTTCGAGGAGCGATGGCATCGGGGTCATTCTTATCGTATTTCAAAACTGAAAATGCGGATGTCTTCCTCTTTGGAGCCCGGCTGGTATGTTGTGGACCAGCCGGTTGTAGACCCCTGGCTGGTTTAAGGTATGTTTTACACGGCCTAAGTATTTTTTTCTTTCTCCTCTTCACCTTCACTCACCTCTTCAACACTCTCGCTATAGCATAGTGCACAGAGGTATGCCGTGCCCTGCCAGCATGCCTGCATAGCCTAATGGTTAAGGCACCTTCGATCATTGGAGCAGAGGTGTAAACCCATCACCTAACGAAGAATTTTCGTCGCCGATAGTTTTTCTGTGTTAAGCTTTCTTCCTGTTTCATGGATTGACTCCTTGTATTTTAAAGACGATAGTTTGAGCATAAACAAACGTACTAAATAAAAAGTTGCCACTCGGGCCTCTTCGCAGCCCGACAAAATAGGCTCTGACTAACCAATAGATGGCGCTCTCATGCTCGCTTTAGCTCTTCTGTGACAGCATACAATAGCCGTCTCAGGAGGTCAATGAAAACATGTTTGGCTGCAATTTTTTGCGAAGAAGAAACTTTGTTGATCGATGCACTTTTCCACATCCGCTTTACTAGGTATCACACTCATTACGTTTAAAGCTTTACTACAAAAAACAGTAAAGTTGGACTATGAAGTGCTGTTTTCCTGCATTTAGTTTGCACAGAGGGTACATATTCATGTTGTTTAGATGTGCTGTAGATGTAATCCTATTGTGCATGGACGGGCGTGTAGCCTAGTGGTAAAAACACTAGGAAAATGAGGGTAGGGGTTCAAATCATAGTTTCGAAGAGGGAAACTTTTGTTATTTTATTTTTGCAAAATACATTATCGCGTCTGACCAGTCACTCGTGGCGCTGAAAACAGCGCAGTAGCTGGGACGCAGGGCCCGACGGGAGTGTCCGCTCTAAATGTAAGTATGTATCTCTGTGATTCAAAGACGATAGCTATTCTTGGGGACCATCAACGCGAAAAGCTTGGTCTGTCTGCCTGTACATTTGTCTGTTTGTCACCCCATAATAGTTCTGGGTTTTCTAAACGGCACCAGCCAATACCCCAAATGACCGACCCCATCCGCAGCGCCCACCAATGATGCTCAAGGTTCAGCATTCATACTTATGTGATTTTCAATTAAAAAATCAAATATTGCGCATATCTTAGGCACCATAATAACCCATATATTTTGTTTGTGCGTCTTTTACTATAAATGGCTTACATAAGTAATTCGAAGAACCGTAGCGTTTATCGCGCTGTGCTGGCCATGCAACGCTTGCACGAAAGGGCGGGTGTTTCCAACAATGCTTCGCTAAGACGACACAGTGGTGGCACCTACCTGTCACTTTGCGTTCTACACCATATCACCTCTGAGACGGGCGTGTGCCTCAGAGCCAAGCGCTTCGTTTTCCATGAAAACTGCGAGATAGCGCTCATGTCTCACGTGTGACGTGACTTGATGCGCTCGTTCGCCTCCACTGCACGCTCGAGGCACTTTAACGAAGCGCCTCCAGAATACCAATCACCGATTTTCTTGAGCACAACATCAAATAATTGCTTTGTTCACTATCTGCACACGCAATACTACCGTCTTTAGACGACATTTGCAGATTACCATGCAGGCACGGGGCCATTTTTTTTCCCTTTCTCTTTGTACTTCTGAAGTAATCTTGCCCGTCAGAGTTGTTGCAGGCCACATTGAAGAAATTGCCTATGTATTTTGAGTGTCAAGCAGAAGCTTCACAAGAAAAATAAAAAGATTATGAGAGCATGTTGCGATTCATGGTTATCATAATTTCTGTTCCAAATAATCTGCAAGCACGCGAGAACTTCGAGAGACCCAGCGTACCTTATAGGGCTCTGTGTTATGCGAAGCATGCTGATGCAAGGTGACTTTGTTGTAATATTTTTATAACACGGAACGTATTGATATGATGCTAATATTATGTACGATTGTACGCACAGTCATATTTTAAGCAGGTGCATGTTTTCCAACAGCAAGATGGCCATCAGCAACAGCAGAAACGGTCAGCCGATGTGTAGCGCCTGTGACAGTGAAAAAGGCGCCCCTAGACACTCTTTGATATATGAGCTTCACTAGATGGCGCTTTGCGACAATTGTCTCGAACCCGACGGGACGGGCGTATGATTAGAGTACGTATGTACTGTTCGTAAAATCAGATAGCCTGCACTGCAACAACAATTGACTTTTCAAGAGCGTTACGGTGTACTTGAGAAGAACTTCCGAAAGCTGGCATGGCATTTTGATAGAACACTTGATTTCCACGCTAACAGTGTGGTTTGAATCTTATAGGGAGTGCAACATTCATTCTAAGCATTGGTTCGTTCAACGCTGCTGAGCACAGCTTTTAGGGACAAAGCTTCTTATAGACAATGAAGTTGGCGCACACCAGGCCCCACAAAATCAAATCTGAAACAGAACCCCTGTACAACAAAAACGACAACATATGCGTAAACAATCGACTTATGTAATCAACTATACGACCGCACTGCACATGATCAACAGCGCCGTCCGTCAGTTCGTCCGCCCGTGCGTTCACGCATTCATCCTTCTCTCTATCCATCCATGCGTCTTTTTGTGTGTCCATGCACACGTCCGTCTGTGCATACATCCACTTGTCCATTCCTCCATGCGTCTAACAGCCCATCTGGTGGTCCTTAATACTGATCGCTGATTTCAACGTAGACATTACAGACCTTAGGCCCTGTAGCTCCATGCACTCGTCTCTCGAATCAAAATGACCAAGTTAGGTTTGCGTCGCTAGTTAGTTGATGTAAACTTTCAATCACCTTCAGTGCATTGTGCTGCACTACAGTTGATTTTAGCCCGACGTGATGGCTGTGTCGCAGAAGTACATATATTTATATAACTGCATAGCCATCACTGCCTCCTCAATGACGCTTCACTAATATTACGGTCTCTGAAAAACAATTGCGAGACCTGACATGGCTTTGTGGTAAAATACTTGGTTGCCACGCAGAATGCTCGAGTTTGATTCCTGTTGGGACCCTGACAATTTTTTTTATTTGCATTCTTCGGGTCAATGCAGCGGATGAAAGGTTTTGCTTAACGCTCACACAGGAAACTTACCCATGTAAGTTTTCGCCATGCCTACGCAGTAAATAACTGCCCATCACCTCTGGCACACACCCGCTTGAGCATATGTGCTACTGTTTGGCAGAGTGGGATCACGCATTCGACCGAATTGTGCCAATAATAAAAGCGAAGCATTTCTTAGCGAACTACGGGAACATTGAGCGTATCTATCTATCTATCTATCTATCTATCTATCTATCTATCTATCTATCTATCTATCTATCTATCTATCTATCTATCTATCATCTATCTATCTATCTATTTATCTATCTATCTATCTATCTATCTATCTATCTATCTATCTATCTATCTATCTATCTATCTATCTATCTATCTATCTAGCCACCTATGACATTTAGCTCTCCTGTCTGTTTGGTTAATGGTACTGATACGAAACTTGGTATAGCATAACATGGCTGTATGACGAGCATATTTGACTAGTCACAAAATGAAAATCATGACATTTATGCCATGAATGTCATGATTTACAATTCATAGTCTTGCTGCACATGCGATGGTTTCGTTCACATGACATGTTGCAAAACTGTCATGGTATGACATGATTGCTTGGCGAACACAAGTGACAGACCCTAACAAGAAAATCATGACATGCATGTGATGTAACAAAATGACTACATGCCACGCCATAATGAGCTCACGGCCATTTCGTTAGCGTCACAAGTATGAAATTTAAATTTACGGTACGTGAATATTCGGCATGGGTAAATGACACGTCCAAACACGATAATCATGACATGCGTGTTATGTAACAACATGACTACATGCCACACTCATGATGCAATCGGAGCCGTTTTGCTAGCATCACATATGCCAAGTTCGGTATTACGTGACGTCAATAGATGACGAAGGTATGTGACTAATGCAAGCATCATAATCATGAGATGCGTGTCATGAGACAACATGACTACATGCCACAGTCAAAGCGCCAACAAACTTCGACGTGACACGGCGCACGTGCGCACCGGCATTCGTTTCGTCCCGTCACTCTGGCGTTGCCACGCATGTCACCGGTCCTGCCATATACTCGCAGGTGGGTGCCAGACTGCGTTGCTTTGATGCATGCGCGTTTCAGCGCGTCCGGCGTCCCTCCATCACGAAAGGAGGCAGACGCAGTGCTGTCTGGGTAACGTAGTGGGTGTGAAGTGCAACATGTTCTATATAGGGCCGGTTGCCCTCGGGCCGCGCCGACGGACTCCGGTCACGCCTGGCATCATAATGTAGAGTGCTCCCGTTTAGCTAACGTAGGGTCGCCGTGCCCAGCATGCACGCGCATCACCGGTACATTGGTGTGTATTGGGCCCTTCATGATGCGCTCACGGCCATTTTGCTAGCTCCACATATACCAAATTTGGTGTTACGTGACGTCAATAGATGACGAAATATATGACTGGTGAAACGGCCACGAGCGCATCATGAAATTCTCAATACACTCCATACCATGTATGACGCCGCATGCGGCCAGCGTTCGTCGGTGCGGCCCGATGGGAACTGGCGTGACAAGCGACATGTTGCATTTCGCGCCGATGCGTTACCCAGACAACACGGAGTCTCGCTTTTTTCGTGATGGGGGGACGCTGGACGCGCTGAAACAGTTATGCGTCAAAGCAACGCAGCCTGGCGCACGCTTGCGAATGTATGGCAGGACCGGGGCCTGGCGTGGCAACGCCAGCGTGAAGCGAGAAAATGAACACCTGTGGGCACGCGCATCGCGTCCTGTCAAAATGTATTGGCGCCTTGACTGTGGCATGTAGTCACGTTCTCACATGTCAGGCATCTCATGGTAATCATGTGTGCATCAGTCACATACCTTCGTCATTCATTGGCATCACGTAATACCGAATTTGACATATGTGCAGCTAGTGAAACGACCGCAAGCGCATCATCAGTGCGCCATGTGGTCATGTTGCTCCATGACACGCATGTCGCGATTATCATGTTTAGATGTGTCATGTACCATTGTCGTCCATTTTCTTCACGTATTACCACGTTTTGTAGATGGGAAGATAGTGATCCGGCCGCGAGCGCATTATGAGCATAGCATGTAGTCATTTTGTTACATGACACGCAACTCATTATTATCCTGTTTTCTCTAGACGCCTAGTTCGTCATCAATCACGTGCTGTTATACCAAATTTGGTATATGTGACGCTAGCGAAACAGCCACGTGTGCATTATGAGCGTGGCATGCACTCGTGTTAAACGACACGCATGTCATAAATTTCATCTCGGGTCTGTCGCTTGTGTTCCCAATGCTATCATGCCATACCATACCAGGTTTGCAACATGCCATGTGAACCAAACCACCGCCGCAAGAGCTGCAAAACCATGAAATGTAAATCACCACATTTGTGATATACATGTCATGATTTTCATGTTATGACTAGTCAGGTATGTGCTCCATACAGTCACGTTATGCCATACCCAGTTTGCAATTGATACCATTATCGAAACGGCCAGGAGAGCTAAAAATCGTAGGCGGCTAGATAGATAGATAGATAGATAGACAGACAGACAGATAGATAGATAGATAGATAGATAGATAGATAGATAGATAGATAGATAGATAGATAGATAGATAGATAGATAGATAGGCTCAAAGTGTGAAGTTCACTAAAAAATGCTGCTCACTTAAAACGTCAGCTAATGTTAAACCAATTAGGGTCGTATTGCAAAAAGCCTGCCAGTACAGCGTCTTTCACAGCTTGGATCACCTCGGGACATTAAAACGTCATATATGAACCAACGATCACAAGAATAAAGATGAATTCTGCATCACAGGCAGGCACATCGTTTGTTGATTCTTTTAATACCAAGGTCAACATAACACGTGAAGGTTACCTTGCAGTCGCCACAAATTTTTACAAATGAGAAGGAGGCCAAGAAAAGCCTTGATAGATCGATTGATTGATTGATTGATTGATATGTGGGGTTTATCGTCCCAAAACCAAGATATGATTATAAGAGACGCCGTAGTGATTGACTTCGAAAATTTCGACCACCTGGAGTTCATTACCGTGCACCCAAATCTGGGCACATGGGCCTGCAGGACTTCTGCCTCCATCGGAAATGCAGCCACCACAGCCCAGATTCAATCCGGCGACCTGCGAATCAGCAGCCGAGTACATTATTCAATAGACCACCACAGCGGGGCGGCCCAGAAAAGCCTAAATATTGGTGCTTCTTCAAGAATTTTCATTGTTGGTGATAATCGGGATGACACCGAGTTTAGGCTTCAAATGAAACAAACATGAATGCATGCCGACTTCTAATTTGCACTGCTTCCAACCGGTATCTTTAAAGTGGTTACTATTTTGTTTAAGTAACACACATTTACTAACTAACGTGTACTAAAGAAGATGCATCTCTCTTCAAACTGCATTATGCGCGTACAGTGTACTAGAACGTCGGAGCGGGAAACTAATAGCGCGCAATCGAGTGCAATTATAGGTCAAACAAGTGGATGACACCAAAAACTGTTTTGGAAAAGAAAATCCAAGGCGGCGCTCAAAATTGCGTTAACAAGGTCATTCGCTCTGGGTTTTCTGTTCAACTACATCCCGCTGTCAGTTATCATGCAGGAAACGCCTATTCAGCAAGCATGCATGTGTTCCAGAGGAAGGAGAATAAATATCAAATGAGAACTCCACAACGCGACCACAGCGATGCATATACAGTGTTACACTTTTTTATCGTTTCCCCACACATTCATTTCAAAAATAATTCCAAAAACCGAATCTAGCTGCAAATTATTCCCAGCACGTCCCTTTTCACACTTGAAGTACTATCATAAAGGTGTGTATTGCTGAATTTACGCAATTCATTGGTGGCATTGATTTACAAGTAACGTGCGCTTTAAAGGCGCTTTTCTTACTTAATGTATAACGATGTTTTCGTACGTAACACTAACAGTTTTGCCAAGCGACTATCTCTTCGGCGGAGCCCCACAATACTTTCTGTTCGACGATTTTTTCGTTTCGCTGTAGTGTAGTCTAATTGCGGGAGTGTTGTGCCGTAGAACGCTAGATCCACGAATATCTGCCATTTCGTGTGCCCCAACAGTGGAGAGTGTGCAGTACGCTCTCCGCTGTTGGTGATGAAGAACTCGGTGATAAAAAGCTGTTTATTACCACTGAATAAAAGTTCTTTTGAGCATTTGAAAAGCACTAGCCTATTTCTAGCTGCTCTTTTATCAGCTTTACAATCTTTAGATGTATGGTGACATGGTAGGGCTGAATAGTAATTTCAGAAGGCACCTTACGCCTCCCCACATTGACTAGGCTTTTGCTTACTATGCGCAACAAAGGGAGCACTTTTATATTATACTGATGGGCTGCCCTGAAGAAAATATCGGATCCAAAGAGTGACACTATGGGAACTTTTTTCTAATAAAGCTACAAGGTGATTGATAACATATGTACTTGATTGTAGGTTCAAGTAAAGCTTGTAAATTTGAGGGCTCTTGCATGTCAAATGATGTTTTGAATACTATAAGATTAATCCACAATATTGTGCCGTTTTTTTTTTCAAGTGACAAAAATCAAACGCTTCTGCTACGGCACCAGCCGGCTGCTCATGCCCTCCTTCTTTTTACTTATAGGTGGCAGATCATAAAATTTGTGGAAAGTGACTGTTTTTGTAGGCACGTTTCATTATTTCTTTTTTACACATAACATACTATGTCTGGTAAAAAAACGACTATGGTTAGCGGTAAGTGATTATGCTGCTGGTCGCCGAGTTGATAAATCAAGAAGCTGATTACACCTCGCCAATCATACTGAAATTATATCACATGTTTTAGAGAAATATTCGAAATTGCGCATTCGAAAGTACGAACGGTTGCCGCAATTCGCTGTGTTGAGCGTGGGCCTTCAGGGTATTGGATCCATATACATAAGATGAATGTAGAAAGGTAAAATATACCAAATTTTTTCATTGCAGCAATAACTCACATACTAAACTTAGGTTAACGCACATGAATTATTCTATAAGAAAAGTCGACATTACTCTTCTTTGCAACAAAATTGTTAAAACAAATCGTAGAAGTACTGCGCAATTTTCTGTTATTTCATAATTTTTCAGAACAGGCAGCTCGAAGTTTCTACATCGTGGTTTTTCTTTTTTTATCACAGAGGAAAATGAAGTTCTCTACGTATGGAAAGGAGCAACGAATTGTGAATTTTGTAGATTTATACACACGACTGCTGGCTGTTGCTTACTTGGCGCAATTCTCAGACGCCGCACTTGCCGCATCAAGGTGTTCCCATATGATTGAGAGTATCCATGAAGAATTCCTCACAGCTGAAATTCGACTGAGTCCAAGGTGTCGACACGATGTCTCTGTCTACATGACGCATTTGCTGAGAGGTTCCAACTGGGCAATGAAGAGTAAGTTCATCTGATACGCATGTTTTAGTTGAACAATTTAGAGGCCATGCTTAATATTTTTCGGACACTTAGTTGGGCATATGTCACCACTGAACTGCCCATAGAAATGGCAAAGAAAATTTGTAAAGTTATCAAACATCTTCCGATGCAAAGAAAACAAAAACCATAGTTGATACAGGGTTGTTCGTGGTGTATTGGTTATAATACGCTGGTTATGGTGCATTGTTTTAACATTTTACAATGGCCGCTTGCACAAAATAAGCCGTGTGAAGTACCCTTCTTGTAGTTTTCTAGTTTTCTTACACAATAACTTAACCACACTGGTATTAATCGGCTACTGAGGCGCCGCGATCACTGTTCCGAACAAATACTTTATGCCAATGGCGGTGAATAAACCACCCTGTGTCAGTAAAATCCAGGTTCGTTCGAGCTATTATACTAAATTAGACTAAACGCCATGTAACCGAATTCGCGCTACTAATAGCCTTGCTCTCTCGTCACCGGTACTGTTTCCGAAAAACTGGCAGCATATCCACGGAGTGAATGATGGATAGTGGGGCGAAGCATCCGTCCGTCCATTCGTTCTTGCTTCCGTCCGTTCATGCGAGCGTCTGTGCGGCCGCCCGTGCGTCCATACGCCCGTCCGTGCGTGCGTCTGTTCGTGCGTCCGCACGTTCAACTGTGCGTCCGTCCATGCGTCTATCCGTCCGTGCAGCCATCCGTGTGTCCGTCCATGCATCAGTCTGTGTGTCCGTTCGTCCACCTATTCAACACTCCAAGTACCACCATCTCGCATTTTTTCATCCATATATTCCTCACATAGAAGCACCGTCATCCAGCGGACATTCCAAGGACTAAACGAGAGGAGGCACACGCACATTTTCTTACGGCTTGCGCTTCGTGTCTACTTCCCATCTTTAACCACCTCGAGTTCATGGTGTACACTAGTTCACTGTATTCATGGCACTGCGGCCCAACGCTCGCTACACCTTTCTAAAATCAAGGAGGTTAACGTAGCAACCCTTTCTTGTCAGATAGTGCTCAATGTACATGCCAATGGCTGCTGAGGGGAATGAGAGACAGGAGAATAGGCTTTTAGTTAACGCTCACGCTGCGAATTTTAAGGGGCGAAGCTCCTTATAGCGGCACCAGTTCGTCCCCCGTAGTATGTACCAAGTACACATTCTGACCTCCAAGGTGGTGCCGGTGAGCGGCTTCTTCTGTGCGTTGTTGAACAATAAAAAATAGTGCTCAATGTACATGTAAATGGCTGCTAATGGGGAATGAGAGACAGGAGCATTCGGCTTTTAGTTAACGCGCAGGCTGCGATCACCATTAGCAGCCATTGGCATGTAGATTGAGCACTATCTGACAAGAAAGGGTTGCTACGTTATACTCGCTGGGTGTAACCTCCTTAGCTTTAGAAAGGTTTAGCGAGCGTAGAGCCGCAGTGCCTTGAATACAATGAACTTGTATATACCATGAATGAACTCGAGGTGGTTAAAAATGGGAAGTAGATAGGAAGCGCAAGCCGTAAGAAAGTAAAAGCCGAATTCTCCGCCTCCCACAGACGAACGGTTTGACTGGGTGCTTTAATCGTACTCTACGGGACATGCTCGCGACGCATGTCGCTTCTGATCAAACAAACTGGCACCTCGTTCTCCCATTTGTGACATACTCGTATAAAACCGCTACGCAAGATACTACCGGGTTTTCCCTATCTTTTTCTCCTGTATGGTCGCCAACCATCGCACACCATTGACACTTTACTGCCATACTCGCCAGATCCCTCTAAATGCAAGCCTTTCTCGGAAGCCGCTCGTAACGCAGAAGAGTGCCGCAAGCTAGCCAAGTGGTTTACTACAGCCGATCAACAGCGCCAGAAGGAGACCCGTGACGACGACCATCGTTCTGCACCAACGTTCATTCCTGGACCATTTATATGGCTGCATGTACCGCCCTGCTCCCCTGGTGTATCACCCAAGCTACTCTCCACTTATCATGGTCCCCACCGCGTGGTCGAGCGTACCTCCCCCGTGAATTACACCATTGAACCCCTCACGCCACCGAGCCACCGTCGTCGGCGTGGACGTGATGTTGTTCACCTAAACCCTCTCAAGCCCTATTTCAACCCGCTTGTCCCCACGTGTTAGATTGCCAGGATGGCATCAACTTTTTCACCGGGGGGTATTAGAGTGAATAACCAAGACGCTGATACCATCGGCTCAAATATCCTCCAAACAAGAAAAAGACACCAGATCGGCGATCGAGCACCGACATCCGAGTCCACTTCGGTTCCTTTCGAGCTACCACCCGCTTGCTCAGTTCCTTCATTACGCCCCCTTTACTATAATATTAATATTATTAACAATAAACTAGCAAATATAAATTTCATTTGCACTACATCATGAGTTTTCTCTAGTAACGTGCAAGCCTTGACGGCATATTTGCTTACTACCGTTTGTCTGCTAGGCCGTCACCACTGGGCGAAAAAAATTTGAGGCTACATATATGAGGTTCTCAAGCTGCTTATAGCCGCATTTATGTCGCCCCACGCCACTTTTTTAACAGTACTTACCGAGAAATGAAATTAATGAATCAACAAACAAACGAACGAACAAGCTGCGTGAAGCGGAGTCGTCATTGCCGTCGCTGCTGTTTGAGCCTGGCAGAAAGCTGATCTGGGTACTTTAATGTAGAATAATCTGCTCTTCCTCGCTACGCCCCCTACATCACAAATGCGTTTTCGTACAAGAAACTACGTAGTGCCAAAAACAGGCCACGAACTGACGCGGGAATACAGCGCATCATTCGCGGTAGCCGCTTTCATGTCACCGCCACATATCTCAACACGCGCACCCCACGTCGCTGGAGTGAGAGCGTACTACAGTGCCACTAGTTATCGTGACCGCCACGCGGCCCGCCTCTGCGGCGGAGCTTTCAAACTGAGTTTATTCCAGTAACGTTGGCTGGTGTAATGCTATGCACTCGTACCAGTGAAGTTACGCTCCCCTCGCAGTGCGTGCTAACGTCATTCTCTTCCTCGCCTGCTGCGCGCTCGCTCCGCTGCCATCAACGCCGATTGCTCCACCACTGACTCGTTGGTTCACGCGCAATAAACCTGAGGCGAGCCTAACATACGCGTTGAAACATGTCTACAGGTGTCACCTCTCTCTCGATTCACCCTCTCCAGCACTCGCAACGCTCGAGGGCAGATCGAGTGGTAAAGCCCCGCCGCGCTCGTCTACTCACTAAGCTGCTAGGGTGCTGACCCGAAGGTCGCGGGATCGAATTCCGGCTGAGGCGGCTGCATTTTCGATGGAGGCGATAATGTTGTAGGCCCGTTTGCTGAGATTAAGTTGGTCAAAATTTTCGGAGCCCTCCACTACGGCGTCACTCATAATCATATGGTGGTTTTGGGACGTTAAACCTCACATATCAATATCAATCAAGTGGTAACACTCTTTCGGCCTATTTATCTGTGGCGGAGAGGACGCAGGAAGATGGTGCTCCTTCACCCGCTGAAGCTTCCGCCGATGCAATTACGCCTAGCCCGGCCGTCACTGGCGTTGCGAGGATTAGCGAAGCCGAGCGCTTTCCTGAATGGCGACGTCGTTTACGCGAGTAAATGCTACACCGTATTTCAAACCGTTCTTCCAGGATCCGTGTCGTCGCCCGTTTCAACCAGCTCCACGCCATGCGCATCGCTGCTGCTTCGCATCATACAAGGGTTCTCTTTGGGGAAACTGTCCAAGTATTTTTTTTAATTCGGCAGACAGAAAAAACTGAAAGGTGTCACCATACACTCCGAACAAAAACACTCTTCTTTATTCTCATCTTTAGTCCTCTCTCTCAATTTACAGCTACACTATGAAGCTATAGGCATGTCAGCCTAATAAATGGAACTTCAATTAGGTTTTATTGCGACAAAAATCATATGAACACTCTTGGCTGAATTTCGCCGCCGACATCGGCGTCAGTGTCGTCGTCACTCAACGTATATGTATAGCTACCTGTATACCAGGTAAGACGATGGTAAACCAGGAAAGACGATGCTCGATTCTTCGTCGAAAAAATAGAGTTTCGACCTTTCACAGTTTGCTCCTCCTGTGGTGTCCCAGGACATATTTCGCGATTTTGCAACTGTCGACGTGTAGCCCCACAGTATGGCCACCCACCACACTTTGCACGGTCTTCCGAACGACTTCGCGATGACGGGCGGGCAACGTATTATGGCCCACCACAACACTCCACATGATCGTCTGATCGACTGCACGACGACCCTAGGGCAGGCAACACACCTGCTGCCTCGCGAAGACTACTGGACAGGCAGCTTCCGGAACCACTCCCCTACATCTGATAGGAGCTTGACGCCTCCACCACCTCGTGTTCCCCGTTCTCCTTCACCACGGCGTCGTAACACGTCTCCTTTGCCACAGGAAAACTAGCAAGCGTGGCCGATGAAGGTGAAGTCGCCGGAGGCGTGCTAGTATCCGAAATACCTTCTGTGTTTATGCTCAAGAACAAAGTACGTGTTTTTGTTAACGATGTGCCTATGATGGCTTTGGTGCATACCGGGGTAACAATTTCTGTCATGAGTGCGTGTTTTAAAGATACCTTGGGGCGGAAGGTTTCATTTACATTAAATAATTACATTAAATCAAAGAAACTGCTACGGCGTCTCTGTCTACAATTGTAATGCATGTCGTGTGTTATTTCATACACACTCATTCGCAAGCATGATGCTGCACAATTATCCAGTGTGTTACTTTGATTAAGAAGCATTTGCTCTTATTCTTTCTTTTTTCCTTTACACCTCTTCACTTTCAACTGCTGTAACTATTGTATAATGCTTGTAACTATTGCTTATATGCCCTGTTGTTTCTAATCTTATATGCACGTTGTTTTTTGTCCTATTATTCCTCTTGGCCATAAAATACAATTTTGTAGCGCGTCCGGTTTATTTTGCTGTCTGCCAGGCTCTTCCACTCAAGCCTCCAATTGGCTTTGGCAGGCCTAGTCACATGTACTGTTTTATTTGAAGAAATAAAAGGTAATAATATTATTATTATTACTATTATTACTATAATTATTATTATTATTATTATTATTATTATTATTATTATTATTATTATTATTATTATTATTATTATTATTATTATTATTATTATTATTTGGGTGGAATCAAGCTTCGAAGTTTTGCGGAGTGAGTGGTGAGCCACTGCATCCTGTTGGTGTGTGTCAAGCTGACGCGTTTCTCGGAGGCCATGTTATCCCAACGGAGTTACGTGATTATTCCGCAGGCAACATGTTATTTTGAGTATGGACTTTTTGAGGAAGTGTGGTGCGTATGTCGATTGCCGCACAGGGACAATATTCTTGAGTGATCACTTTCCGCCAGCACTATCGGAAAACCCTGTGGATGATGAGACGGCATTGTGTGTCTGTGGCGACACTATCATACCACCGTTATCGACCGTTGGTGTACCTGTTGGTTGCAGCGACAGCTATTCCGCCAACTTTGATGCCAACGTTGAACCAGTGTACACCAACCGCATGAAAAAGAATGTGTTGATCCCACATTGTATGGTGTCGATCAGACGTGGACGCGTTGGTTTATGGACTGTCAATTGCTCCACAGAACCCGTGGTGTTACCAGATGGTGTAAAGGTAGCCGTCGTCAGTGGACAACACGAGGCCTTACTGGTGACCGAGCTTAGAGATGCGCCGTAAGAGCGTCGTAGTCAGTTTGGAAACGGCTCTTCTGTCAATGGTTAATAAGTCGCTGACCACAAGTGAGCGCCGAACATCGGTGAATGTACTTTAGAAGCACGTTTATGCATTCGACTTTGCGCAGAAAGACAAAGCGCCCTTAATCCCTGCTTCTCGGATATGTCACACCATCAACACTAGTTTGGCCAATCCGATATAGACAAAAGCCATACCTTATTTCGCCATCCAAGTGGCAGATTATTAAAGAGCAGGTGAACGAAATGATTCAAAACTGAGTCATTCAAGAGTCGGTGAGTCCATGGGAAGCCCCAGTAATTCTCGTAAAAAGATAGACGGATCGTGGAGATTTGCGTCGATTATCGCCGATTGAATGCTGTAACAAAAAAAAAACGTTTACTCACTTCCACGTATTGATGATGCCATAGACTGTCTACATTAGGCCTCATAATTTTCCTGTGTAGACTTAATATCGGGGTACTGGCAAATCACCATGCATCCTGAAGATAAAAAATAGACAGCCTTTGTAACCCCTGACTGCCTTTTCGAATTCAGCGAGATGCCATTTGGACTGTGCAACGCACCGGCGACGTTCGAGCGATTTATGGACACTGTTCTTCGTAGCTTAAAGTGGAGCATCTGCATGTGCTATCTCGACGACGTCGTCATCTTTGGCCGCGCCTTCAGCGAACACAATTCACGTCTGGATACTGTGCTGACTTGCATAAGAAACGCTGGCTTTGTTCCTAACTCAAATAAATGCCATTCCGGAGACCGACAAACCCTTGTTCTCGGACACCTAGTCGATCTGGATGGCATCCGTCTGGATCCCCAGAAGACAGCAGCCGTTGAAACGTTCAGTGCGCCGCCCTCTGTTAAGGAGCTCCGCATTTTTCTTGGGCTTTGCTCCTATTTTCGCCGCTTTATAGCTAAATTTTCCGATGTCGCGTATCCGCTGGCATGTTTGTTATGGAAGAATATTTCCTTCGAGTGGACTCCGGAGTGCGACTCCTCTTTTCGTCAACTGATGTTCCTCCTGACGTCGCGGCCTGTTCTACAACACTTCAACCCATCAGCTCCAACAGAACAGCACACGAATGCCAGTGGAAAAGGAATTGGTGCCATTCTAGTTCAAAGTTATGGTAACTGCGAGCACGTGATCGCATACGCAAGTCGCTCCTTGAGTAGGGCCGAGCAGAATTACACTGTCAGAGAACAAGAATGCCTCGCGGTAGTACTTGTGATTCAGCGGTTTTGGTCTTACCTATATAGACGCCCTTTTACAGTCGTCACCAAACACCACTCATTGTGTTGGCTCGTCAACCTTCGGGACCCTTGCGGCCGTCTAGCGCGCTGGGCACTTCGGCTCCAAGAGTATAACTTTATATTCTCGCACAAAAGTGGTCGACGACACGCCAAGGCAGATTGCCATTCGCGCATGCCAATGAGTACTACAGAGTGTGACGCCGATGACCTCAACCACCTCGTAGCTTCTGTGTCACCAAAGTTTCCTGACCTCGGTACTTTCAAAGATGAACAGCAAAAGGACACCAGGCTATCATCGCTCTGCACAGCTCCTACGGCATGCCATTTCTGTGTACGCAACGGGCTCCTCTATACGAAGAACTTTTCCAGCACTGGCGAACGTTTCCTCCTGGTAGTGCCGGAAAGCCTTCGGACAGCGATTTTAAGTGCTATACATGACGATCCTATGTCCGGATATTTAGGTTCTGTGCGAATGCTTTACCGTGCTAAGGAACACTTTTATTGGCGGGAAATGTGACAGTCAGTCGAGGTGTATGTTGCCAGCTGCACGCAGTGTCAACGCCACAAACGCCCATCTACTGCTCCGGCTGGTCTGCTACAGCCCTTGGCACCTCCAAGCACACCTTTCCAACAAGTGGGCATTGACCTCGTGGGCCCTTTTTCAAAGTTGGCTAAGGGCAATCGCTGGATAATTTTATGCGTTGAGACGGTGGCCACACCAACCGCAACTGCCAGCGACGTTTCTGTGTTCCTGCTGCAGCACGTTATTATCCGACCTGGATCATCAGTGATCGTGGACGACAATTTACGGCAAATATAGTAGAAGAGCTGCTTTGATTGATTGAGTCCCACCTTCGTCACTCGCCGCTATTCCATCAGCAAACAAATGGGCTCACGGAGCGCATCAACCGCACTATTGTAAACATGCTCTCTATGTATAGGGCATCCGACCACAAGAACTGAGATGACGTGCTACAATTTATAACGTACGCCTTCAACACCGCTAAGCCCGAGACAACAGGCTTTAACCCCTTTTCCTTGATGTGTGCATGACCACCACGGCACAAATTCAACACAGTTTTGCCATTCCCGGCACACGAGAACCTCTCAATTGCTAAAATTCTCTGCCTTGCAGAAGAGGCACGTCGTATTGCTCGTCTACGCACTTTGGCATCAGAGAAAAAATCGAAGGCACGCTACGGCGCCCGCCACCGGCCTGTACTTTACCATCCAGGTGACATAGTGTGGCTCTGGACTCCGGTACGAAGACACGGGTTATGACAAAAGTTCTTGGCCACATATGACGGACCGTTTGTTGTTCTCAACAAAATCACTGAAGTCACGTACACAATAGCTCGCCTCACGAGAAGTGGTGGAAGAGCCGCTAAAACCCAAGCAGTCCATGTCGCTCGACTGAAGTTGTACACACCAAGGTGATTCAATTACCTCGCCCGGTGGGCTTCGTGTGCGAAATGAGGAATGTTGCACCTGCTTGGGAAGAAAACAAAGATAAGTGAAGATGCTGGCTGCCCCAAGTTGGAGAAAGAAGGAAGACGACGACACTGCGATCGTCAACCTGTTGGCCGCTCCGGCGCTTCTCTTCGCGGCCAAAATGAACGGCTCCTTCAGCCGTATACGTCCTGGTCTTCCTAGTGCGTAACAGCATGAAAACGCAATAGAGAAAAAAATGCAGGAAAGACCTCTGGCGCGTGGTATTGAACGCGGGTTTTCAGACACACGAGTGCGATGCGTTAACCACTTAGCCATCTAGGAGCAAGTCCTTCTATGTTCAAATGGCAAGCTATTTATATCTACCACTTACCGCTGGTGATGGGCTTCTCGGGAGGGGGGGCTGTCGTGTTTTCAACAATACCATCAAGATAGCACAATGAGCGCGCGTCGCGTAATTGTCACGACGCAGCGCTGCGCGCTCACGCACACTTTCCCCACGGAGAGGTGGTGGGAGAACGCTCACTCGCGCGCGCTTATCTCGTGGCGCGAAGGATCGTACGTCTTGGCTGGTTTTTGACCTTCAACGGTACAAATATGTTGTAGTTATCGGGCGCACAAATGTCACTGCAGTCGCTGCGCAGTCTGCGTTTACGAAAAGGGTGAGCTTTTCAGACACAGCGAAGTAACCTTAGAGATGATTATTGGTGTTCGTCTGTGCCTGTAAGTACGTTTTGTGCGTCATTTGTGGGTGAGAAACGCAGGGCATGTTTCCATCTGCTTGCCATTCTGTGCTTGACCTTACAGTTTGTTCCTATCACAATAATTTATTCGCCTTTTCGGCAAAGCTGTGACTATTTTGCTTGGAGTATTATTAACCTACAATAATATGCTGTGGAACATTATGTGATCCGACAATGGTACCCAATTTCGTAAAAAGACGCGGTTCAAATTCAGTTTACTCAGTGAGCTCCTTAACGTTTACAAAGAACGCATCTTTTTTACAGTGTTTGACAGTACTGGTAAAATGGAGAGTGGTCTGATGACGGGATCACGCACTTTCTTGGGTTTCTACTCTGAATGCATGGAAGCACTGCCGAAACCCGCCAAGCTTCCTGCTTCAAAGGACGACAGTCGACATGTCCTTGCCTTCACAAGCACTTACTGTTTAACCACAATTAACGTTGGCTCCACTGACAGCCCGAACAAACGGGTGTGTATGTAATCGAGTCATTTTAGATCGCTCGCTGAATATGTTAAGGCCAATAAACACTATAATAATGAAGTAGGTGTTCGCAGTCCCGTAACAAAACATTGTCAGGTTTTTTTTGTCCGGAACAATAATGTATTTCACGTAATGTTAGTTCTAGCGGCCACTCAAAAATTCTTTGTTCATGTTTGTTTAGAGCTATGTTAGCTTATCACCACATATTTTTTATAGGTGCGCAGTAAAATACTCGGATTGTTGGCATTTAATTTCGTTGTTCACTTCGCAGATTCGGTGTCTGAAAGTTTACCTTCTCTGGTGTAGTCTTGTACGAACTTGTCATTTGTGAAATGATTCTATTATTGAACAGGTAATGAGCTTGCTGTGATAACTAACGGTCATTGTACACCAATCATGATTTTCACTTTCCCAATTTCAAGTGATTCATTCGTGAGTACATTGGCAGAAATATTTGCAACACCATGTATCACGTGAATTTCAGAGTTTACTATATTCTGTCTGCAAAAAGATACCTGGTGCCAATATCACAATAGGCATTTGCTTGCCCTCTACCTGCAACGACGAAGATATCAGTACCATTGCTACATTTGGTAAGAGTGCTTCATTACTTCTACCTTTGCGTCACAGCAATACGTTGTTTTTACATGTTTTTCAGTGCTAAAAGCCAATAAGAGGAATGTCTATCGACATGTAACAAACTACGCAAATCGCTGCAGGCAGCAACCTAATAGTTTTTATGTTGATGAAAAATGTAACCGACCTCACCACTGCGCTGTTTGTGTTTCATATAATATTCAAATGAATTTTTTTTGAGAATACGTGTTCTGACGCTGTAAACTAGTGCAAAAAAGTATCTAAAACCACATTTAGGGAGCCTTCATGTGCAAGCTGCGTCGTCCTCAAATCAAGCTGAACCCTCTTTATAAGTCTCCAGATTTCTGCTCCATAGCTAAGTACCAGCAAGATGCAGCTGCTATATACCTTCCTCTTGAGGGATAGTGGCAATCTACCTGTCATGATTTGAGATTGCTTGCCAAATGTGCTCCACCCCATTCTTATTCTTCTTGTTAATTCAATCTCATGGTTCGGCTCCGCGGTTATTACCTGCCCTAAGTAGACATAGCCTTTTAAAACTTCAAGTGCTGCTTTCTTCCGAGGTTGTTGTACATTAGTTTCGTTTTCTGCAGAATAATTTTAAGAATCACCTTTCTGCTCTCCTTGTCTAACTCCGTATTCATCACTTGCATTTCGTCCCCCAAGTTACTCAGCAATGCAATGTCATCGGCGAAGTGCAGGCTACTAAGGTACTCTCCATTAACTCTTATTAGCATTTCGCATTAATAGCATAACAGCATTAATAGCATTTCGGAGATTGTATCTCCCTGCCTTACACTCTTCTTGATTGGTATTCTGTTGCTTTCTTTATGAAGCAATATGGTAGCAGTTTACTCCCTGTATATTTCTTCCAGAATGTTTGATTTGGGTGCAAGTTAAAGAACACCAGGTGGTCGAAATTTCCGGACCCCTCCACTACGGCGTCTCTCATAATCATACAGTGGTTTAGGGACGTTAAACCCCACATATTAATCATTATTCCAGAATGTTTATATATACTTCATCTACACCCTGATTCCGCAGTGTCTGCATGACGGCTGATATTTCTACTGAATCAAACGCCTTCTCGTAATCTATGAAGACTATATATAGTGGGTGGTTATATTCTGAGCATTTCTCTATTACCTGATTGATAGTATGAATGCGGTCGATTGTTAAGTAGCCTGTTCGAAATCCTGCTTGTTTCTTTGGTTGATTGAATTCTAATGTTTTCTTAACTCTGCTAGCAATTACTGTTATAAATAGCTTGTTTACTAAGAGAGCAAGCTCATCGGCCTGTAATTCTTCAAGTCCTTGTGATCTCCTTTCTTATGTATTAAGATGATGTTAGCATTCTTCCAAGACTCTGGTACTCTTCCCGTCAAGAGGCACCTCGTAAACACGGTGGCGAGTTTTTCTAACACAATCTGTCCTCCATCTTTCAGCAGATTTGCTGTTACCTGATGCTCCCAGCAACTTTGCCTCTTGCATGCTCTCCGAAGGTTTTCTGACTTCTTCTCTCATTACTGGTGGGGTGTCATCTGGGTTACTGCTAGTTCTTATAGTATTAAGGTCGGGGTTGTTCCGACTACTGTACCGGTTTCTATAAAACTCCTCTGCAATTTTAACTATCCAATTCATGTTGGTATTTCTTTTGCATTCTTTGTCCCTTAGTGCATAAATCCGATCTATGTCTACACCAAGTTTTCTCTTCACTGCTTTGACGCTTCCTCCGTTTTTCAGAGCGTGCTCAATTCTCTCAATGTTATACCTTCTTACATCGGATACCTTACGCGTAATAACTTAGAAAGCTCTGCCAGTTCTATTTTGTCTGTAGTACCTGACACTTTCCTACTTTGACACTTTTTAATAGAAATTAATGGAAAAAAATGATAGGTGTCACCTCAAGAGGAGATGAGAGCAGAGTGGATTAGGGAACAAAGGGGGGTTAAGGATATCGTATTTGAAATGAAGAGGAAATGGACATGCGCCGGGCATGTCGCGCTTAGACAGGATAACTTCTGGTCATTAGGGGAACTAACTGGATTCCTAGAGAAGGCAAGCCGTTTTGGGGGAGGCAGAAGGTTAGGTGGTTAGATGATATTAAGAAGTTTGCGGTTATAAATTTGCAGCAGAAAGCACAGGACCGTGCTGACTGGCATAAAATGGGAGAGGCCTTTGTCCTGCAGTAGACGTAGTCAGGCTGATGATGATGATAATGACGACGACGACGATGATTATGATGATGATGATGATGGTGATGTGCGGGCGTCTCTATGTGTCAAGGTGGTGTCAGCCTTTGACCCACCACTTGTCACCACCGCCTTAAACACAATGTTACCAATCCCATATTTCCATCGCAACAAGCGTCATGTTCGTTCTTACGGCCAAGCGTTCCTGCTCTGCCGCAATGCACCAGCTGCACGTTTTCGCGGGGGTGGAAGCTACGATGTGATCTGCTTTACACAACACCGTTGACTTAGCTTCCGCTAAGACACAATCCTCAACCAAAGCGCTCCTACAAGAAATTTGAAGTGCTGCGTGCCGAACTTTGCCAGAGTGCTGCGTGTCGCAATTCAAAACCACCCGGAAACTATTCCACTTTCTGACTTGGTCTAGCCGACGCAAACGCTGTCCGAGCGGAAAAACAGAGGGCGGACGGATGGACTCACAGACGAAAGTACGGACGCACGCACAGACGGATGGCCGAACGGACACACTGGTGGATGGACAGATGGACGCACAGATGAAAGCATGGACGCACCGACGAACGGATGGACAGACAAACAGACAAGACAGACGCATGCATGGACGGGTAGGCAGACAGACAGACAGACAGATGGACAAACGGACGGATGCATGAATGGCCGAAAGTACTGAGAGATGCAAGCACGGTCACAAGAAGAGATGCACGGACAGACGGAAGCAACAACGAACAGATGGACGGAAGCATGCATAGATGCACGGACGGACTGACAAACGCTCCATCCCACTCATCATTACTCATTCACTCCGCAGATATGCGGGGATTTTTCGTGTTATAGAAAAACGACAGCGAATATCAGAAAACAACCTTGAGCTTTCAGAACTTGCTATATATAAAAAACCAACCCACTCTCGTCGAAACTCATGCTGCTTTCAATGTGAATGAGCTGCCGCTGAGAACCGACATGGTAGCCATATGGCAGCTGTTCTAGCCTGTTGTCAGCAAGCATGATGGAACTTGTCACCATCTTAGAAAACGGAGACGCGGCGCACTTGTAGGCTCCCTAATACATTAGAAAAAGAACAAACCCACTAGTTGTAAATTGTCCTTTTTTTACAAAAAAAAAAGGAAAGCTGGCGACGCTTGTACTATGCTGCGCAAGGCTCGAAGCAGAGAAACAGGATGATTCGTAAGACTTTTCTCGATGTTTTAGGTTTGTTCCTAGGACTTAACTAGCTTATGCAGGTTCCAGATTGCTGCTACGTATTGCTCGGCATTATAAATGTGATATTGCGTTGTTTCTTTGTTATTTCAGAGTTCAGTGAAGTTAGAGTTAAACTGCAGACAGTCACAGACAACAACATTGTCCCAAATCCGGCGAGTAACACTAGAATTAACCGTGTGCATCTGTCATCAATCTACGAATAGAGTATCTGACAAATACATAGAGGAAAAGCAGTGCTATGAGCTGTTGGACGCACGGGAATATGGGGATGTATGAACTTCGAACTTGACTCTGCCTTGTATTGTTCACTTAGAGCACAGAGATGGGCGTGCCGTAAGCGCGTGATGTGAGCAAACGTGCAGTGTATCGGCTCACGCGGAAAAACCGAACATCTTGCGACCGTGAACACCAAGCGGCCCACTCAATAGACAGTTCGGGCAAAACTGTTTCAATGTTTCAAAGTCAATGGCTGTTTGTCTAAGGACTACGGAGGCGTAAAGGTCGGTGGGCCCGACGCTAGGCGTGGTGGGGCCGACGTACGACCCTAGCCCCGGTGCATAGGCTCTCCGACTGCAAACAACTTCGGCCCGAGATTCTACATGTTGCAATCGCGAGGCCAAAACATTAATGTCGTGCATACCTGGACATTGAAGTGGCCGACCTGCTCATCAGAAATTTCGCAGTGAATTCTGAGAAAGGGCCAGTTCTGTTTCAGAGTTTGCTGAGACAAGACGGCGGCAACATTTGCCACGGAGTGATCGTGGTCTGAAACAGCGATACTATTGAGACACTTCACCTCCGAGTCTGCTGGCATGTAGGCATTATCTTGGAAATCCGAAAGTTCAGAATAACCAACAAGCCGAAAATTGGCGGGCACCACGTACAGTTGGAATTGATGAAATGCGAAGCACGAAAGAGGCAGGTTGACAGGTCACTCTAAAATCAGCGGAACGTTACAAAATGGACGTAAAATATGCCGCATATGACTTCCTTGTAATGAAGATTGTGTTTGGACTTGTCACCTTTGTCAAACGTTCCCGTCAAATACCAAATTTAAAATACGTGAAGCCATAGCGAAAGGTCACGAGCGCATAATGAGCAAGTTTGTTATATGTTAAGCTAGCGAAACGACGGCGAGTCGATCATGAGTGTGGCATGTAGTCGTGTTCTAACATGACACGCATCTCATGACTATCACGTTTGCAACAGTGATAAGTACCTTCGTCTTGCATTCACGTCTCGTAATACGAAATGTATATGGGAAGCTAGCACAACAGCTGCAAACGCATCACGAGCATGACATGTCGTCATGTTGTTACACGATACGCATCTCAGTATTATTTTGTTTGCACCAGTGTCATACCTTTTCAGTTATTCACGTCACGTAATACCCTATTTGTCATATGTGAAGCTAGCAAAAGAGCCGCGAGCGCATAATGAGTGTGCCCTGTAGTAATGTTGTTACATGATACGCATCTCAGGATCGTCATGTTTCCACCAGTCACATACGTTTGTCATTCACTCACGCCCTGTACTACGAAATTTGGTATATGCGAAGCTAGCGAAAAGACCGCGACCGCACAATGACTATGGCGTGTAGTCATGACTCATGACTTACAAGACATGCATGTCATGATTTCAACATTAGAGTCTGTCAATTGTGTTTACCATGCAGTCATGTCATACTGTACCCGCTTTTCTACATGTCATGCGAACAAAACCACCGTGGGAGCACCAGGACCACAAAATGTGAATCGTGACATTCGTGACATTCATGTCATGATAATATCAATGTGACTAATCAATTATGTTAGTGCCACAGTCATATTCTGCCATACCAAATTTGGTATCTATACCAGTAACGAAACGGCCAGTAGAGCTAAAAGTCGTAAGTGGCTAGATAGATAGATAGATAGATAGATAGATAGATAGATAGATAGATAGATAGATAGAAATATAGATAGATAGATAGATAGATAGATAGATAGATAGATAGATAGATAGATAGATAGATAGATAGATACGCCCAAAGTCGCATTTAAGGTCCGCGGCGAGTGTGGGGCCATGTAAAAATCTGCATTTCAACACGTGTGGCTCCAGAGCAGCGTCACAAAATTCTCACTTCGGTCGATCTCACCATGGTTTACAGACCCAAGGTGAAATTTTCTGCGAAAATAAAATCGGTGCTCTCATGACAATATTCAGTTAAATTACTGAGGCATTCGATCCCGCACGATGCGGGCGAATCTTCGATTTTTACAGCGGTAGCTCTATATGGCTAGGAGAGATGAAATGCATCCGGCATCAGTGTCACGGGTGGCCTTCATTGGCCCTTCTATCAGTGCGGTCATTCACAGCGTGCCGCAATTGGACGCGCGCCATTGCCTGTGCCAGATTCGACGTCATCCAACCCGCGGAAACTGTGGCAACGACAAGGAGCGCAACACTTTCTAATGAAAGCTTCCCCATAAGTAAGGCATAGATCTTGGGAATTCCCTAACAGCGGACAATCTTATTAGAGCGCCGACAGTGGAAACGTGACAGAGTTCGGATTCACCGGCCTGATGCTGCTGTCCGGGCGCAAAAAAAAAAGACCTGAAAGTCCGAGTGCCGCACCAACTGCGTTCAGATGAATTGGCAACCTTCCAAGCCACGCTAAATGACGAACGGAATAGTAAGCGCTGCTAACGGGCGGATCCTGCAAACTACGCCGCCTAGATATCTCGCGATGTCAAACTATTAGGGAGTTTTAGAACTGTGAACCGCAAGCCTTTGCGGTGTGGTCGCTGCCACTGCGCATGCGTCGTAATGCGAGCCGCTGTTCGCGTTCACGGCCTGCCCGCAGAAATTCGAATTAGCGGGCGGCGTATGCGGCCCGAAAACGCTAGTTTCAAGGTTATGGTGTCGCTTCGATCGTGCGTTGCGGTTTGCAGGAGGGAAAACACTATTTAAAACTCATATATTGCCCGCCATGCCCACAACACCCACATCACCTGCAAACGTTACTTTACAATCCCCTATTGAAACATTGATATGTGGGATTTAACGTCCCAAAACTGCCATATGATAATTAGACACGCCGTAGTGGAGAGCTCTAGAAATTTCGACCACCTGGGGTTCTTTAACGTTCCCCTATTGAAACCACGGCGCATCAATCTAGCAACGCTACGGGCGCGTCGGCGTGATGATTACGCGAGCTTGTTCGGCGAGGCGAACGCCTGCTCTCGGCGGGACTTTCTCCAGCAGGACTATGACTTCGGCTACGACGTTTGTGAGCAGCATTTAAAGTGAACACTGTGGTTAGCCCAGGAAAACGTGTGTGCAATCTAATTTTGAAGCACAGATATCTAACCAATAATTGTGAATGGCATCAGTGTGTGATAAGTGAAGTGCGCGTTTCGTGAAGTGCGCGAGTGCAACCAGTGTTCGGTTTAAACTGTGCGCGAGTGCACCGGCATAGAATAGAAGACGACGACGACCGATGGTGTGGACGCGCGCTTTCGCGATGTATTCGGTGAGAAAGACAATGGGCAGACGAGGCGCGTGAAGTTCGGACCAATGAGAGGCCCCCACGCTGGTTTGGAAGAAGCCCGAACGAAGAACGGGGCAGACGTGGCCGGGACGCGACGGAGTCAAGCAGGCTACCAGGGCGCGGGGGTGGCGGCCGAGTTCCTGAGGCAAGGCTGCTGCGGCTCCCACCTGGTCGGGCACCCGAGCATCATCTATCGTCTGGCGTTGGCCAGGCCGCTCGTCGTCTGGCGTTGGCCAGGCTGCTCGTCGTTTGGCGTTGGCCAGGCCGCTCGTCGTCTGGCGTTGGCCGGGCTGCTCGTCGTTTGGCGTTGGCCAGGCTTCTCACCATCTGGCTTTGGCCAGGCTCGTCCCGTTTCCAGGGCTACGTCCCAGCGTCGGAGGACGAACGCTGAGAGGTCACTGACCTTGGTGCGCTCGGAGTTACCTTCAACCACGAGCAACGCTTGGACCTCTGATCTACCTTGTCTGCACCCCATCGCATCGACCCTCGCCGTCTACAAGAGTGCCGCGACCGAACGGTGACAGTCGCTTTTGCTATCGCGGAACTTACGCATCCTTAGCATTTCGCGGTCATTAGGTTAACTTCCTCTCGAGTTTGTGTGCTTTGTTTGTTTTTCCTCTTATTACTTTCTCTTTAGCTAGTTTATTGAAAATATATTTAGTTGTTTTTCTTGTGTGCATAAACAGTCTCGTGTTCTCTTTACCGATGTGGGTTTCTCATCGGTTTGTATGCACAAGAACCTACACGAGAGCTTGTGGGTTGACTAGCCTCGTGACACAGTGCACACTGCTAAACACTGTGGCAGCATGTTTCAGCTCTTGCAGGTTATATAGTTGTACTGAGTGCATGTCGTGTAAGAACAAGACTACATAAAACACTCATGACGCGCTGGTGTCCATGTATTTCGCTGGCTTCCCAAATGCCAAATTTGGTTCATGTGACCTGAATAGACGATGAAGGTACATGACGCATCCAAACATAATAATCATGATATGCGTGTCATGCACAACATGACTCCAAGGTACGCTCAAAGTGCGCTCGTGGCAATCTCACTAGCTTCACATATACCAAATTCGGTAATATTTGACGTGAATGGACGATGAACACAAATGCCAGTTGCGAACACAATAGTCGTAAAATGGAAGTCATGGACGGCATAATTCCCTTCCTCCGCTTAAAGCTGTGCTGATTTTAAAGTTACATATCTTCCTATTTTCGTTTCGCATATCATTGATTACCTCTGTACGCGGGACTTGGAATTTTTCCTTACACCTCATGACTCGTTTCCGGAAATGGTTTCCTTCCAAAAGCCAGGGAGTGGCACAACCCTTACAAACTACACCATCTTTCAAAGGAACTTCTTTCCGTGTCTGTATGCATAAAAACTCGCCGGCTAATCTTGTCAACTTTGAACGTCAAAGTATTTATTCGTATGTGATGCTGACATTGTGCCGCTTCAGAAACGAGATGCACTAGTCCACATATCTAACATGAACTGTTCCCCTAGATTTCTAAATGTAACGTGCACAGGATTATTCAGCTTCGTCCTTAAGGCTGTGAGCATAGTTGCTCTGATTATCGTGGGTGATTTGAATTCTCATGGCACACTGCTAAGGTACGTGCGTGATGAGAAACACGAGCGCAAGCTAGCGGAACTTGCGTCCAGGATGAGGCTCGCTCTTCACACTGACTCGGCACATTCAATGTGGTTGGGTAAGTGCGGGATTCGAGACGTGTCTCGTGACCATACCTTAACCAAAAACGTTAGACAAGCAGCCTGGGCCAACACCGAAGTAACCCTCGAAAGAGACTATTCCGTATACAACACCACTGTCACAACCAAACCATTCGTAAGACCTCATGCCCAAAGCCAGCACGTGGTACTGGACACCCATAGTCTGGCCCCTATTCGCAAAACTGCTTACCACGCATGGTCTGAAGACTTGAATACACACCTTCCTTTGACGAAAACTTAAGTTCAACTCTCGGAGGCAACACAGGAGATGAACAAGTAGCTCATTAACCTCTGAGGTGTAGCCGATCCTGGTTCGCAAATGGTGCCACTAAAACAATAGTGGAAGCACACAATTTGCATTGAGCAGCTCACCCAACGAGTGGCAGAATACGCGGTCCACCTCACCGACTCCTATTAAGTGGAACGAAGTAACATGGCGCATAAACAAACGTCCAGCTGCTACAGTTGGCATCTATTTCGCTGCCAAATCAATCCGACCCATATCAAAGCCGACAAAAAAACTTCTTCAATGAAATATTCATGCCTTCGACAGAGACACCTCTGAATTAACATACAAAGTATAAGAACGATACCTCTGTGTTTGACATGGCACCCAAAGGCCAGCATACTCGAATGCAGGTGAGCAAGTTCCAAGAACATGTAGCTGGATCAACAGTTCCAGGTGCATCACCCTAAGGCGGCCCTGACTAGAATGAAGTGAGAAATGGTGCCGGGTATAGACAAAATAACATTGAAATGAGTTGTCAATCTATTCAACCTGGCCTACGACGCACTGCTTGCACACATAAACTCAATTTGGCTTGGTGGAACAGCCCTCCCAGTCGAATGAGCAACTGTCCTAGTCTCTTCCAGTCCAAAAGCCGGCAAAGGCGTAAACAAGGGGAACTTTCACCCCATCTCTCTCACGTCTTGTGTAAGAAAGCTGACGGAGACTATTGTACGAGATCAACTGATAGAGTTTTGGTAGCCCAAAACGTATTTTCAGACACCATATTCGGGTTCCGCTACACCGGTCCGCACGGAATGTCCTGCTTCAATTAGACTGCAACATTAAAATATACCTCAACTATAATAGCCCTCAATTAGCAAGGAAGTACTCATCCTGAATTTGAAGGGGGCTTTCGACAACGCCACAGATGACGGCAATTTCGCACACCATTCCTAAACCAACTGTACATGCAACTCGTTTCGATACGTTCGAAAATTTCTGTCTAACCGACAGTCATTGTAGTGCCCTGTAGTGCCATTGTAGTGCCATCATCACCATCATCCTTTCTCAATCACCGCGCCGCGCCTCTCTCGCAGCTGATGCTAGCTCGAGCTGCGCGAGGATTGGAACAAGCTAGCGCACTTGGTGTGTCGGACGTGGAATGCCACGCGGCTCCGCTTCAGGCGTGGAATAAAGTGGCGAGAGAGTGACTCGACCACGTTGGCCGCCGTCCCGTCTTCCTCACTCGCTACATTGGTGACCCGGAGAACACGCCCTTCGCCGAGCAGCCCGCTGCCATGTTCCCGCAACTCTGCCCGCCAGTGCCACCGTTCCAATCGACCTACCCCAAGGTATGGTTCATGCAGCTCGATGCCGTTCTTGCGTTGAATGGCGTCACGGACCAGCCGATCATGCACGCCATTCTTCAAGACGCCCTTCCGGTAGAGTTGCGTCATCTCTCTGCCACTTCAACCTCCAGCCAGCAGCCTTACGATGACCTCTGCTCTGCGGTGCTTGCTAGCTATGGCCTCACGTACCGACCACTTCGAGGGACCCGCGACTTTCAGGTTTTCCCTGCGTCACAGCCTGCTGGACCCTTCGGCCCGAAGCTCTCATCTGACCGCAAGCTAACTTCCCCGACAACGTCTCCCTCCACCTTTGGTCCGGCCACTAGCGCAGTGATTCTCGCACCCGGTCACAGATCCGACGGGGTTCTTGAAGTCGTTCCTCCTGCCGACAACCTGTCCACCACGAAGTGCGTTTTTTCGAAGTTCTCGGCCGATGGTCCTTCTGGCACGCTTGCTACCTGCACGTTTTCCACGAAAGCGACGGCACGCGACACCGTGGCCCCACCAGACTCCAAGACGACCATCTTGCCGCTCGGCTCGGAGCCTGGCACAAGTGACCTTTCGCCCGTTATTCACTTCGCGACCTCGAAGCTTTCGCCTTCAACAACGTCCGATAAACGAGACTTAACCTCTCGTCTGGCCACTAGCGACGCGTGTCCTGCGCCCGACTGCCCATCCGCCAAGGTTTCTCAAAATTTGGCTGAATGCAACCAGTCAGCCATGGGGTTTGTGTTTTCATCGTCCTCGGCCGACGACACTGCGGGTATGCTTACCACCGGCTCGTCTCGGCCGACCTCCATGGCTCACAACACGGCTGACACGTCAGGTTTTACGACTGCAACATCACCGAATGCCCTGGTGGCTACCACAACTATGGGAATCGTCACGCCCGCTATTCACCTCTCGGTTGCGGAACCTTCACCCTCCCCGATGTCAGACGGCGAATGTCGACCAGCCTCAATGCTCTGCACGTCCTACCAGCAACGACCACCATCGTCCTCGCAGTTTCCCGCAGCTGAAGTTAATGGCACTGCAATATATTGCAATGACACTACAATGGCACAACATTATATTCCAATACAAGACAAATAGCATGACTCTTTCGAATTGCGCACAAGATATTCACCAAAGAGGGCGATCATCTTACCCCTACTGATTGTTCTGGCTATGACGGCTATTATGAGAATCCCGACTCGGCTGAAAAGTGTTCAAAACATGCAGGGCGTCCTGTATGCCGATGATACTAACATATCGGCTAGACGAGTATTGTCGGAGACAGGAAAGCCGACCTTCAGCAAGCGGCTGAGTTCGTGGATGCCAACGCCCACCGCTGCGGCTTTTAATGCACCGCTACCAAATCGGCATTAGTGCACAAACACCCTTCCCGAAAGTGCACTACTAAAATGAAACTGTCCTTCGGAGGCAGCCACACCTCAGAGCCAGATGATATCAAAGTAGTGGATCTGTTTGTTAAGAACGCAGCCGAGTCGATACATCACTAGCCAAACTGCGTGACGCAAAGGTCTACGTGGTCCACAAGGTCTGCCGCGTTTTGAACATGCGCCACATTGCAATGACGCCTTCGGACTGGGGCATGTCTTCATAGCCTTTCAATTTCTGTTCTCGGCTCCTTACCTCCACCTGAACAAAATTAATGAGAACGCCCTTGAGGTAATTTTCAAAGAAATGTACAAGCCTGCCTATATTTCCCAATAACCACGTGCAATGGGCGCCTTATCAACCTGGGTAGGGTAAACACTTTATCAGAGCTCCGGGAGGTACATTCCACCGACAAATACATAGTAGACTTTAAAAGACTGCGTCCGGTCGTCACTTATTCGCCCGACTACGCATCAACCTCTCAACAGAGACAGAAGAGTGCATACGCACCCCAGTATTTTCGAAGTATGTCCTGCACGTGCGCCCTCTTCCGGCCAGTATGACAGGTGACGACTATAGTTGCAGGTGCCTTGCGTGGGCGGAGGCATTGGTTGGCCACTATGGGAATATACAATACATTATTCACGTAGACGCTTGCGGCCCCTAACTTGGAGGGTGGCACATGGCTGCAATCGTTCACCAAATCGTCATGGTGATTGACTTCACATTCAGAGAACACGACAAAACACGTGGAGAGAAAGTCGCAATGGCACTACCTGGCACAGACAAGGACTAACACATCATCCTTACGGACTGGATAGTGGTCTGCAGGAATTGTCAACATGGGTACGCCCCATACCAAGCATACCACATCTTACAAAACAGCAATTAGGTCGGGGCCCACGCGCCCCTTAAGATCACAAGGGCTCGAGCTCATATCATACTCGAAGGCAATGAAATTGCTGACGCCACTTCCCACATTCTCACTCTCTAGGTAACGCCTTCAGAACCTTCCTAAATAGCACCTGAACCTAATAAAGCCCTAGCATTTTGAGAAATAACTGAACTAAATGGATTCAGCCACGTCATTTATCCCAAACTCTCTAACGGCCTTATGAAGGCAGAGGAACGCTTACTTCTCCACCTTTGCACCAAAATACTGCTGCGCCCCCTAATTAATTTTCAAACGATCTCAATCTTGCCTGTACAGGACAATACCCGCATTGTGTGTATTCAAAGATCTTTCACGTGCTATGGACACGCCAGTGAACCCCCGACTCACCCCAAAAGCTAACCCCACCCGGGAGGACTGGGAGGCAGCCCTACTTGGCTGTTCGAACCTAGTGAGAAAGGAGGCCCTGGTCAATGAAGCACAAGTCGCGTTGGTCGCCAATATACTTTTGTAGTGAGGAGCCCACCTAGTGTCTGTGAGGTGTGGCTTGCACTGGGCCGGCTCCCTGGCGTAGGTCACCCGTCACAGACATTAGATGGGCTTATATTTATATACTCCCTGTATATAAATATAACATTCTCCCTCTTTCTAGTACCTGTCAGGTTGCGCGCAGTACTCTCGCGTGCTGCGTGGTAATGTTGCGTTGATGAAAACGACGAGTCAGGCAGGAAGACGAAAACCGTGACCGGAAGCCCTGCTGGACAGACAGAGAGAGAATTGAAGAAAAAAGACGGTGGTTGGGGAACGGGACTGCAGTCGCTGGCCGAGCTGCTCATTGGGTTCTGGTCCCGAATCAGACCGCTGCCTGCAGTTCATCCGTAGGTTGTTCACCTAGACTGGTGTTCTGGTAGCCGGCGCCGGTTCTTTGTTCTGGGACCCGGGCACATGCAAGAACTGGGCCTATGGTAGGCCCTGAGACGAGTTCTCTGCAGGACAGCGATTGTGCAGTATTTCAAGCACGCCTCGCCTGTCCCTGCTTTTGGTGTAAGTCCCCCCCCCCCCAGCAGCGACTCGTAGACCAAGCAGCCTGGACCCATATATGGTGAAACTTTGCCAGCTTTGTTTAGTGTAGTCGGGAACTGCGTTAACTGACTTGAGAACAGTGCTCATCTTTGTAGTCTTCTTGCATCGCTTCATTGCTGCTAACATCTACGTCATTTCTCGCGTCATAAACATCTTTTCGCCCTCGTTCAAAGGCCTTCATTAATCTAGGCAACAAGTGTCTAAGTTGCCGTTTTAGTTGAAACCGACTTCACAAATGGCGTCCGCGGCAGCAGAGCGAAGCTCTTTGCACTGACCTTAAATCTGTGTGGGGAAGATAAGCGAGCAAGAGTTGCTGACGTTAGCACGCTCGTGGGGAATCGATGCCGGCGCGTGAAAAAGGCAGGCGGTGAAAGAACGCCTAGAGTTAGAAGAAAACTCTTTCATTGCGTATTCGACTGGCCAAGGTAGAAGGTAATCGAGAACCAACAACACATGACTGAGGGCCCAAGAGGAGTTAAGGCTACCCACGCCTGATCAATCCGCACAATCTGATTCCAGTGTTTGACCAGAGGCGAGATGACCTGGATGCATACTTCAATAAGTTCGTACGCGCAGCTGTTGGTCAAGTGTGGCCGGATGAGAAGTGGGTCACTGCACTGAGTCTCTGTCTCAGCGGGGAGCCTTGAAGGTCTTCGTTCGTCTGTCACCAGAAGAGCCTATAGATTACCAGAGCACGAATATTACCTTGCTCCAGAGATTTCGTTTCACAGCTGATGGCTGTCGCGAAAGGTTTCCACAAAGCTAGCCGGAAGACGGCGAGACTGATTAACAGTACTCCACCAGAATACAGAGCATCTTCGATCAATGGCTAGAAATGTCGAAAACGTACAAGGACTTTGAATCCGCACGCCACCTCATCGTGACCAAGCAGTTTCTAAATAACTGTCACGACCACTTGGGACAGTTTCTGGGGAAAAAGAAGGCAAGACAGTTCAAAAAAACGGCAGAAGCAACTGATACGTTTATGGAGACCCAAGGACAAAAAAATTCATAATTCGTCCCTGGCCAGAAAGGAATAACCACAGGATGCATGAGTGCGGTATTTCTACCCAGCTGGCAATTCGGTGTTTCCTCTGTGAGCGACCTGGACACAGAGCTGCTGATTGCCGCACGAAACCTAAACGAGTCTTCTGTGGGCATTGTCACTAGCCTGGTCATAACGCAAAAGCATGTCCAAACACTGGTGTGTCAAAGAAGATGACATCTTGCATCGTGTCACCAGACCGGAAGTCGGCCCGACCCGAATCTGCAGATGACTTACCTATAGATGAAGGGCATGAATACGTTGTCACTGTACTCAGAACACGCTCCACCACGAGTACCCTAAATTTGCCGGAATGACAGGAAAAAGTGTTGGGCCACGCTGTTTGGGTATTGAGGGACAATGGAAGCAACACCCTGGTGGTGCGCTGTTGCCTCGTTGCAGAGAAGGTGCTGACCGGTACCACCACCGTTATTTTATTGGCTGACAGTATTTGCATTGAGTTGCCAAAAGCAAAAGTACGAATTCTCTCACCCTAATTCTACAGAAAGGCGATAATGAAATGCAAGTCACCTCTGTATGGCGTTATCGTTGGTAATGCACCGGGCGTCCGTGACGCTAAGGACCCTGACCTAACCTGGAACGAGCGAGCCAGAAAGAAGCCGGTCGCTGGTGAAATACCGGAGTCTGAAAAGAGCACCAACGGGGAAGGCAGGACGAGTATCGCACTGATGGTCGGTGTGTCAGTCAGGGATTTAGTCGTAACCAGACGAGTACTAAATTTGGCAGTTTAGACGCAACGCCGGAGTCCTTTCGGCAAAAACAACAAGAAGACCGGTTGCTGGACGGTTGTAGGGCGAACGTTGACACTATCATCCGGAGCAAAGGAGGAATATACCGCTCATTATTGTTTGAGAAAATAATTTTGTACCGGTGTTACTATTCGGCTTCAGATAAATTGTTATAACAAGCGGTGGTTTCAAAAGTGTTGCGTGTCCTGGCGTTGAACTTGGCACACGAATCTCTGATATCTGGTCATCACGGCATCAAGAAGAATAAGAACCGAGTTTTTGAGTCGTTTTATTAGCCGGGTGTACAGGAGGAGGTCCGAAGGTCCGTTAAATGAGAAGCGTGCCAGAGGACCTTTCCTAAATGCAAAGTCGGCAAAGCGCCTCTTTAAAGGGTGCCTTTGATGGACACGTCATTTGAACGCGTAGCCGAAGGCATCATTTGGCCTTTGACACCAGTGTGACAAAACAGCAATCGGTATATTCTCACATTGGTGAATTTTACTACACGATACCCGGACACAGTAGCCTTGCCCGCAATCGATTCGGCAACGGTGGCAGATGGGTTATCGGAAATGTTTTCTCGTTCATGATCCCCACGGAAGGTTCTTTTCAATCAAGTGCCCTGTTTCTTGTCGGAGCTCATGGGAGAAAAGAACACTTAGTTTTCTGTTCGACAATAAGTTTGGTGCCTTACCGCCTATTCGTAATTGCTTGGTTGAAAGGTTCAATGGCACCTTGAAACAGACGCTACGTAAGTTATGTCAAGAAAAGCCGAAGTCTTGGGACTGCCTCCTCGCGCCTCTGTTGTTAGCCTCTCGAGAGGCACCTCAGGCCATTATGGGCTTCTCACTTTTTGAGCTCATATCCGGCTGACATGTACGAGGTCCCCTGTATGATATTCTCAAGGAGCTTTGGACAGGGGAAGACCTAAAAGAAGATATCAAGACCACCTATGGTTATGTGTTAGATCTGAGAGAACGGTTCGAACAAACCTTAAATTTAACGCATGATCACCTCTGCCGCGCCCAAACCTCGCAGAAAGTGTATTATGACCGAGCCTCTAAAGCACGATAAGTTAATGTTTTGACTGGACACTGATATTACTGCCAACCAGTAGAAATAGGCTTCTCATGCAATAGAAGGGTCCATTTATTGTTAATGAAAAAAAGTGACCACGACTATTGGTTGCACTTAGCGCACACCAGTAAGCTGACTTCACACAAATCTGCTCAAGTGGCACGAAGAACGTGAACCAGAAGTCATCAGTCAGGCTTCATCTTTCGTTGTAGTCGAAGAAGGCGAATCAGACTCACCTCTCCGTAGTTTTAAAGTAAATGAGGGAAAATCAATGAGTTGGTCACTCTCGTAAGAAGTTTGAACGAAGCACAACGTGCTGATTTGGGTAAACTTTTATACAAGTTCCGACACCTGTTTCTCATGTTTCTGGGAAAACTAATCTTCTAGAGTTTCGACTAGGCCCTAATACTTCAGAGCCAATCAGTACGACTCAGTATCCGCTCCCGCTCGCACGAAAGAAGATAGTTCAAAAGGAGGTGCAAGATATTGTTACGGTTAGATATTGTTTAACTATGTATATACAGGAGTGATCAGGCGACGATCAGCAATGATGTCGGACATAGGCCGAACCAACTAACTTTCTTTTCCTCGCCACTTTGTCTCCAAAACAAGGCCCGGCTCATACCGTATCATTCCCCGGTTCACAGGCGAAGCCCGTTGGGCGAGGCGAATCATTGGCCTCGCGTGAGATGGAACTGCTTGAGACGAGCTACATGCGCCAACTGTGTTTGGCTTGACCGACGACAAGCTGACGTCAAGCGTGCCACCACGTAGGTCAAGTCACTCAGACGATTTACGATAACGAATGGATCTACATAGTGCGCTAAAGATGTCTGGCATAAGCTAAGTTTCCGCTGAGGGGTCCACAACCACACGAGCTACCCTTTTGGAATAAAACTGTGTCGTGTCGTTGATCATAACTCTGCTTGTAGCGATCTTGCGATTCCAGTGTGCGAATATAGGCAATTTGGCGGGCTACAGCTCTGCACAGTGTTTGAGCAATTGAATCGTCCGTATGGAGCGCGAATGGAAGTATTGTACTGAGGCAGCTGCGCGATTGTTGAGCGTAGAGTATGTAGAACTGAGTGAAGTCCGTCGTTCCGTGCTTCGCTGTATTATAAGCATAGGTGATGAATGGCAAAATGTCATCTCAGTTCCTGTGATTTGAGGATAGATACATAGCCAGAATGTTAGTAAGCGTGCGGATTGTGCGTTCCACAAAGCCAATCGTCTGGAAATGATATGGCGTTGAATGGCGAAACTGCGAAGTGCAGAGACGAAGCAATTGCTCTACCGTGTTGGTGACGAACTGGCGACAGCGATCAGTGACGATGACACGAGGTGGACCATGGCGAAGAACAATGGATCGTAACAGGAAAGAAGCGACGGAATCGGCTGTGGAAGATGGTATCACCGCACGTTCCGCATATCTGGTAAGGTGATCGACGCAGACTATGATTTAGCGGTTGTTGTTGCAAGACCATGGATACGGTCCTAGCAGGTCGATACCAACTTGTTCGAACTGATACCAACTTGTTCGGCGGTGTTATAGGGTGGAGGAGGCCATGCGGACTGCTTCTAGGACGTTTGTAGCGCTGGCATTTGTCGCAACTGGAGAAGCATTGCTTCGTATTTTGTCGCAATATAGGCCAGTAGAAGCGCTCTTGAGTTCGATGCAAAGTGCGGATGAATACAAGCAGGCCAGACGTCGGGTCATCATGCATGAAATGAAGGACGTTGTACCGCAGGCTTCGGGGAACCACTACCAATTACCGCGCACCATTTGCCGAGAAATTGACCTTGTACAACAGTTCATCGCGAAAACAAAAGCGGCCTCTGCCCTTGCTGCTTCTGACAGTGGCAAATAAAGATCTAAAGTCAAGTCATTGCGCGGTTTCCGCTGGAACGTGGTGACATCAAGAAATGCGCGTGAAACAGTTGCAAAGCAGATGTCGAACTTGTTGGTATTGTCGTTCGTCGTAGACAATGGAAGGCGAGAAAGACAGTCGGCATCGGTATGACGCCGTCCACTTTTGTATGCAACATTAAAATCGAATTCCTGGAGGCGTAGAGCTGAGCGTGCAAGACGTCCAGAAGGGTCTCAGACAGTAACGAGCCAGCATAGGGAATGATGGTCTGTTACAATTGTGAAAGGACGCTCATACAGGTAACAACAAAGCTTCTGAATGGCAAATACGGCTGCCAAGCATTTTTGTTTGGTCACAGTGTAATTTTTTTCAGCCTTGCTGAGGGAATGACTTATATAGGACAGACATGCTCTCTGTCATTATGACGCTGAAAAAGAACGTCTCCAATGCCAATACCGCTTGCGTCGCTGTGTACTTTCGTAGGAGCATGTGGGTAAAAATTACGGAGAATCGGCTTTGATGTCACCAGAAATTTGAGTTGTCACAACGCAGCGTCACATTAAGATGTCCACTTGAATGCACTGTCTTTTCGCAAGAGGCTGGTCGATGGGTACACGGTGTCTGCAAATTTAGGCACTAAGCGTCGAAAATAAGAACATAACCCGAAAAAGCTGCGAAGTTTTTTTATAGACGTTGGTGGCTTAAATGCGCTGACCACTTCAATTTTCCGGGGGTCACGCCTGACCCCATATTTGTTTGCCAAATGGCCAAGGATCAAGGACTGACATTCACTTCTTGGAGTTCAAGACCAATCCAGCCTTTTTCACACAATCCAGAACGAGGCCCAAACGAACGTTATATTCTTCGACTGTGCGGCCAAAAATGACAACGTCTTCCAGATAGCACAAACAGATCTCCCATTTCTGTCCACGAAGAATCGAGTCTATAGAATCTTGAAAAGTTGCGGGGGCATTGCATAGCCCTAATGACATCACATTGAACTGATATAGTCCATCTGTTGTTACAAATGCCGTTTTCTTCTTTTCAGCAGGGTGCTTTGGGATCTGCCAATATTCTGATCGTAGATCTAGTAAAGAAAAAAAAAGAAGCAGAATTCAGACAGTCAATTACGTCGTTGATCCGAGGCAGCAGATATACATTCTTTTTAGTCAAGGCATTCAATTGTCTATAATAAACGCAAAACCTCTAAGAATCGTCATTCTTGCGAACCAAAACCACACGTGCTGCCCACGGGCTGCATGACTCTTCAATAACGCCCTTCTGCAACATGTCCTGAACTTTTTCAGCTATAACTTTCCATTCGGATGAAGACACCCTGTAAGGCTTTTGCCAAACCGGATGGGCAAAGCCTGTATCAATGGTGTGCTGTGGTCGAGAGCATAGTAAAGACAGTCGCTTACCCTTTTCGACGAAGTCAAACACTTACCCACTTCGCTGTAATATTTGGACCAATTATTGTTGTTTTTGTGACCGTAGCGTCTTGCGAACCATGCTCTAATTGTGATAGTCATAGAAGGTGCTCTATTTAGAGGTGCCCACACGTTTCTCACTTTCCTCGTCGTTGATGGCGACAATAGTAGTTTCCGTGAAACCATGGAGCAGTGCGAGCTTCATTCCTCGAGGAAGGATAATCGGCAGAAACGAAGAATCAAGTGCCCACAAAAACGCGCAGCCATTAGTAAATGAAATAATCGAATGAGGCACTATTATATCTTTCTTTGTGCACTGAACCATGAGAGGTTGAACGACGACATCAAAGACTGATACTGCAGTTATTGGAGTAGAAATAGCTACTGAACCTAAATACCATAGTGGTAATGTCAGCTCTTTGGAAACAATCAGTCAGTCTTTCGCAGGCAGCTGCTGCTCAACTAGGGGGGGAGGGGCATCACCACCGCTAACAGAAATTTAACCCTTACCGCAGTCGACAAAAGCACCACACTCTTGGAGGAAGTCAATACCGAGAACAACATTATGTGCACACCACTTCAGAATCAGGAACTTAGTTTGGAACGCCTTGCCCGCCCACGCCACGAAAGCTGCCAGAATCCTGATAGGAAAACATAACTTTGCGCCCTAAGCTATATTTAAACGAACTGCTCATAGCAGAAACTATGGCACTAGTATCCACTAAAGCCGTTGCACACAATCCATCTATTGACACACATATTCGGTTTTTGTCAATCATAACTGGTGGAGGTATATGAGGTGAATATTGTTGTGCGACCTCACCTTCATCGGCAGCACCGGCTAGTTTCCCGGCGGTGGTGGTGGCGACCGCTACCGTAGAGGTGAAGGAGAGCGATGCGTTTGGCCAGGCGGAGGTGTCAAGCTACGGTCAAAGGCGGGGGAGGTTCCACGCCGGCTCTCTTGTCGTAGGGCGCTTTTGGTATACGTGGACCACGAAGGATCGTCATAATAATTGTGGCCACCGCGAGGAGGTCTTGACGATGGCTCGTATCTGGATTCCATCTCTCTCTTCCGACGGCAGAACAGAGCGATGTGTCTTGGAGCACCACAGTTGTAGCACACAGGAGGTTGACGATATGCATTTTGGAAAGCATCGCGAGCTATGGTAAACAGGTGCGTATTTGTTCAGGTTCTGATTGGCGGTGGCCAGCTATCGAGGGTAACTGACGCGGCGCTGGTGCCTGGTGTCTTGGTAGTGATTGCGCTGCGGCCTTAGTGGTGTGCCAGAAACGTAGTCATACTCCTCGATGCCTGCAACAGCAATGGAAACAGGATGCTGATGCTGGTCTGGAACCGGCAAGGGTGTAGCTTCGCAAGGCGTCGTGCGAGTGTGTCGACTGAGTTCTTCACGCACGATCTCACGTATTGTACACGCAAGATCAGAAGGCGCGTAGTTGTCAACACTCCCTACCGTGGTCACATAAGGTAATTGACCAAATTTAGGAGCAATGCACCGCACCTTCAGCGTCTCCAACGCGCGACAGTGCTGTATGACATCGGCTACAGTACCAATGCTGTCTTCGCCGATAAGACAGTGGTAAACATCCTCTGCAATGCCCTTCAACAGGTGGCTGACTTTGTCCTCCTCGGACACGCAAGATTTAGCGGTCTCGCATAGTTTCAGGATCGCCTCGATGTACATCGTGCACGTTTCGTCCGGGACCTGGGCTCTTTGCAGCAGCGTTTGTTCGGCTTGCTTCCTCTTTGCCACGGTGTCCTCGAAACACTCCTTGATTTCGGACACGAAGCATTCTTACGTTGTGAGGGCGTCCTCATGGTTCTCATACCATGTGAGCACCATGTACCTCAAGAAGAACACCACGTTAGTCAACCGAGTTGCAGCGTCCCAAGACTAGTAGTTGCTCACCCGCTTGTAATTTTTCAGCCACTCGTCCACATCCTCACCAGATTTGCCCCTGAAAGGACGGGGCTCTATCAGATGCTGACTCTGCCAAAGACCAGCTGTGGCTGAAATCTGTAGTAAATGTGTCGCTGGAACTGGATGTGCAGTGCCCTCAGCTGCGGGTTTTGTGGTTCCGTCTTCGCCGTGAAACATCTGGACCACCAGCGGTAATGGGGGTTGCCCAGCAATGTGGCGGCTTCGGCGTAGCTCAGATTGTTGCAGAGCCGTGTTGCTTGGTTAGGGACCCAGCACCTCTACCATAAAACTGTTACGGTTAGAATGAGTTCAGCTATGTTTATTTGCAGAAGAGATCAGGCGACGATTGGCGATGATGTCGAACATAGCGCGAACCAACTACCTTCCTCTTCCTCACCCTTTTGTCCCTAAACATGGCCCGGCTCATACCGTATCAATATGTTGAAGCTGGGTGTTTTTGAACAATCACACTCGCCGTATAAGCCACCCTTAGTTCTCGCGAAGAAACCCGTCAGCAGCTTTCGCACGTGCATTGACTTTCTTCGCAATAATGATGTTCTGGTGTCTGATGCCGAGCCCGAACCCAGAATGGACACTATGCTTGCTCAAATCAGCGCCCAATTCAATTTTTTTAAAGTTGGATTTCATTTCGTCCAACCTCGAAATGTTTTAGTAGTTTAACTTCTCAGGGCATACTAAAATAATTAAACGCATTCGCAGCGACCACTGATTGCCAAAGTTAGTCGTACTGCTGCGCTTCCTTCATCCCCCAAAAACAAAATTCTGGGTAGCATTGTGCCGAATGTTTACAGTTGGAGAAGCTCAATATAGCGTCCTCAGTATACGCTAGTTTACGCAGTATACGCAGTGTACTGCGTAATTACGTATTTACGCAGTATATTCACTTTACTGCGTATTTACGCAGTATTTACGCAGTACACGCAGTATAACACTAGTTCAAGTCTAACAAAGTACGAATAATGCACCACCTAAAATTGTAGCTATGCTATGGAAGGAGCAATGCATAGATATGGTTAATAGGGTGGTGACAGATGACTTAAATGCGTGTATCTAACGATATATATATATATATATATATATATATATATATATATATAATATATATATATATATATATATATATATATATATATATATATATACATATATACACAGTTATAAACTTCGAGAATAGTGCAGTATAGGAAACAAAACAATAAATATTTATTTAATCCTTTATATTTATTTAATAATATTTTATTGTTTTGTTTCCTATACTGCACTATTCTCGAAGTTTATAACTTTTATTACGGTAGCCGGAAGAAACTCTGATCATCTATTTCATCTATATATATACACATATATATGGTCAATTAGGGTAACTAACTGGATTTTCAGAGAAGGCAAGCGAGCTAGGGGGAGACAGAAGGTTAGGTGGCCAGATGAGATTAAGTTTGCGGGTATAAATTGGCAGCAGCAAGCACAGGACCGGGTAAAAAGGCGGAACATGGGAGAGGCCTTTGTCCTGCAGTGGATGTAATCAGGCTCATAAAGATATATATATATATATATATATATATATATATATATATATATATATATATATATAATTGTGTGTGTGTGTGTGATTTTCGTGTGCATATAAAAGTTAAATTTCTAAAAAAACATGACGCAATGACACCTACCTAAACTTTTCACACTTAATATTAAAACTACGCATATAATACAAAACATGGTCATAAATTTGCTGGCTGGCAATGGCGTTACGCCAATGGAATGTTTGGAAAGCAGCACAAGTTAAGCTATTGATACAAGTTGAAAACTGGTCACAATGAATTTACGCAGACTAACAGACGAGCTATATATACAATGGGCAATTCGCAATCTGTTTTTGTTTTGTTTTGTATATGTTTAACATGTAACAGGCTTTTCGGAAAGCAAAAATTATTATCTTCCGCGAAACTAGAATGATAAAACTGAGTCATCACTGATGTAAATGTTGTGACAACGTTAATTATATTCGGGCTTCTCGCGACACAATCGAGAGCATGCAGGCTCATATCAGGAACATTGTGCTCTGGATATCGCAAATACTTTGAACAAAATGAGCGTATGATTAATTCGCGGTTTTGATATTTCTCCTGTCTTTGTAGTTTGCCAGTTGCAACTTATGATGTGATGCAGCTCAAAGTGCTGCTTGAGTGAGAAGCTAGGCGGATTCATGCGAATTCCGACTGATATTTTTTTGTGGGTCGGCAAGCTGTTGAAACAGTGAATGTATCTACGCAATTTCGGAGTACCCGCATATTCACTCGCGCACCTTGCCGCGTAGCAGTTGCGTGTACTGATAAAGGCTCAGAAACGCATTAAACCCGCTGAAAATGAGCAATTACACACTTTCGCAGGCTACAGTGTGCGCGCTCTCAGTGCAGACGCTTTTGAGATCTTCAGTACCATGGGACTACAGCGCCGCCGCTACTGTCACCCGCCTGAGCATTAGCCGTCTCGTTCACTCTAGTGCCCCCTTCTAGTACACTGTACCTGGGTTCTGGAAGTTTTATCGGCGCACTGCACAGCCAAAGCTGGGTAAACGATGAGACTTTTCTTGAACACTGCTCGACGCGTGACGCAACCGGGCAGTGACTCACGCTTTCCTTCTCGATAAAAGTAGCGGCAGTGCCATCGAGTGGGAGAGAAGGCGCGCGTTTGGCATCTTTTGATGCTTATTCCATTTTTTAGCCCGTTTCTGTCGCATGCGAACAGCACCTGGTGTTGTCACTGTCGCTGGAATTCGGAGGTGCGCGCGTTTTGAGCAATCGTTTGTGACAACTCATCCCACCTCCTGGTACAAGAGCCGCAGCAACATCAAAGAGCCTTCGCTTGTTACTATGTTAAAATAAAAATGCTCAAAACGAACTGATACAAGTCAGAAAGAAACACACATTATCTATAAACAATAAGGCTAAGGATAACTTTCGTATTATCGATTGAAATAATGCATTTTTACCATGAGGTATGTTTAAATCGCATAGTGTACATTTATTAGGTGTTGAGGAAACATACAAGGAAAGTGTTTGATGTCCACAGTTTTGCTTGGTGTTGTTCGGTGGTTGTTTAAGCTAGATTATTTGTTTGTTAACAATTTTGCAAACTGGTATGATCGTCATTTTTACACAATTTGTGCATCATGTACCTATTTTAATAAAGTTTTTCTGGGAAACTAAGATTGAACCATGTGCTATTTAGATTCAGTGTTACTTTTTTTCTAACAGTTTTGTGTGAGCAGGGATGTAATGGTATTGCAACTTCAACGAGATGCCGAAGAGGAAGCCAGCCGTTTTTGCGGGACATCCGGGCCCTTGTTGTCACGTGAGCTTGCTGGCGCCTCTTGTTCTATTCTGTATTTTTCACCTTTCGCGGTTAAGTGCAAGTTGTTTTTAATTTTGAGATTTACACTACATGTACACGTAACATTGACTACATTCACAGATACACACGTAAATGTATAACGTTGTTGTGGTTGTTGGAATACCATATCTATGCGTTATTTGAACGAATGCATTTAAAAAGAGCACTGTCTCAACTGCAAGAGAGAATCGATTGACACTCAATGACTTGCAGAAAGTCTCAGTTCTCGAAGTGCAGCGTTGATTACTTTGAATATTATTTTTGATAAACATAAACATGAGTGTTGCAAAGCATATATACTTGCCATTACTGTTTCTTCTGCCCCCAACTTGAAAGAAATTACATTTCAAAGCTTCATGTTGCAGTTATTCGAAAGGTCTGACATCAAGGTAATCATTATTCACGATTCGCAAGTAGCATTTTAATGAAGCACCCGTTAGTATATCTCAAGAAACAATTTTACTATTTTAGAGTAATACCAACACTCAGCCAAGCTGGAATAAAAAAAACCTAACTATTTTCTCCTCGAACAGAATTTTCTCTGTTCTCCTGATACTGACTGTTGCGGCTGCTACCTTCATGGACTACACTGAGAGGCAGCGTGAAAAACAAGATCTTAGCAAGGTGGCCATGAGGAGTGAAATGTCAAGCAGCGTTGTCCGACTAACTTCAAAAAAAGGTTAGAACGCATATTTTCATTTATTAAATACATACTTTCATAATACAAATCAATGTTGTTTATCTCTACACACGATCGCTTGATCAGTCAAAACGTGACTTCATAGATTTATTTTTGGGTTCGCGTCAACTGGTTTAACCTTTATTTTCTCCTACACTTTCCTTGTCATTCATCTTCGTCACCTAGTGGTTATGGTGCTTGATTGCTGATCAGAAGCTCTCAGCATAAAACTTGGTCCATGGCTGCCGCATTTTGATTCAGGCAAAATCCTAGCAACCCTTGTGCATTGGTTCAGATGCATTGCAAGCAATCACAGGCTGTGAAAATATCCAATAACGCTTATTATCGGAAGGTCTGATTTTGCCGTTCGATTCGGTTACTAAAGTTTTTCGAGCGAAAATGCAGGAATGTTTTGAGTCAAGCTAACATAACTGTTTACTACTAAATCTTAGGTCTAGCCACATGTTGCCAACAAAGCCAGGGAGAGTAGCACAGTGGACCCCGCGAGAGCAGGCCATACCGTGTGCTGCGTAGAGTTGTTCTAGTTATGTAGCGTACAAGTACGTACAACGTCACTCAGAAGTGTTTTAACCAAGTAAATCAGTTCAGGAGAAAGTCTATGGAGATGCTATCTGTACGTGTCGATTATCTCTCCGGCGGTGATTAAGTAGCGATGGGGGGAGGGGTTCAGTTCAGTTCAGTTTATTACCTTAAAGGCCCCCCTTTCTAGGAGGGGCATCACATAAGGGGTGGGGTTTTATTTAGGTCAACAATAAGCAGTATAAGTTGTTGTAACATTGAGATTATCAATAATACAGTTTGAAAGGCAGATGATGAGGCAATGTTCGCGATGTCCCGGGGGAGGCCGTTCCAGTTCGTGGCTGCTGGAAAAAAGAACGAGGCAGAAAAAGCAGTGGTGCGCGATGATGACGGCAGACCTGAAATGGATGACTGGTTCGATGAGATATGCTTGCTGCGGCTGCTATATAAGGTGGCTGATGGAGGGAAGAATGGAATAATTTGTGATAAGGCGCGAGAGTTGCAGTGCCGCGGCGCGTAGAAAGGGGTGGCAGTTAAGATTTCGCTTTCAAAGATGAAATACTGTTATCGTATGAGTAAAGCGAGTGAACGAATCTAGCACCACGGTTTTTGTACCACTTTTAATGCATTGAATAAATACTTTGATGTGGGCTCCTTATGGCAGATACATATTCTAATTTCGTGATTCGGGTGATTTTTAATGAGAAGAAGATAAAAGTGAACCCCGTAACCGTCTCTCAGGGGTAGGACACATCAACAGTAGCTCACGACGGATGGGGGTATGGAGGGATTAAAAAGAGAGGAACTAAAGGTATAGAGATAGAGAGATCAACAGGAAGAGACAGGGGCACAGGGACAGCTACATACGGCAGTAAGAAGAAGATAGGAATGTTTCACACAGTCACAGAAGTCCGAAGACGAGGCACCACTCAGTGAGAGCTCTTGTCAGCGGCAGGACATGGCGCAGGGCGAGCCAGTCGGCCAGAGCTGCGCTGTCGTCAGAGATCGCGGTGGCTTTCTTCAAGAATCAGAATACAGTTTATTGGTGCTAGTGCTAAGCTTTATATAATCTAAAGAGAAAAAGGATACGCGAAAAAAGAAAGAAAGAAAAACCGGAAAAAAGCAGTGAGATAATAAGGTGGACCCCCCTCCCCGGCCAACTCCTTCCACCCTTTTTTTTTCCGAAGATCACCTTTGGGATATCCGTGGTCTGAAAATCCTTCCTTCAACTAACGTATCGTTCCATACCAGACGGCACCGCATGGCTCCGGCTTTACGGTGTGGGAAAAAAGCATTTTTTAGGAAGTTTATGCCTTTAACTACTCAGTGCCACGTTGGCGCCTTGTCGTTGAAAGAGGAGCGCCGAGTATTGCCAAAGGGGTTGGGAAGCAGATGCAATGTGAATTCTGGACCACTCCTGAATTACGCAGTAAGGGTCTCCCGATTGTGCACAGGGTTGCTGCTAGACATGTCATGCTTGGACATGTCATGCATGTACATGTCATACATATCATGCGATATCATGCACATGGCATGCATTTAATGCGATTCTAACACATCTAACACAAGCCATTCTAACACATTTTTTACAAGTATATTGCGGCCGACACACCTTCAACTATATTAAACAATTCCTCACTGACCGGCAATTATACATTTGGATTCAGGACTCAGAACATGACCCTTACCAATTAGGCACGAGGGAGACCCCGCAGGGAGCCGTACTCTCACCCCTCCTATTCGATCTGGCAATGCTTGGACTTCCCACTCAGCTCTTGAAAGTCAAACGCATACATCGCATGCTGTATGCCTTCGACCTCGTCATATGGGCATCACACGGCTCGGCAGGAGACATAGAGGCCAACTTGCAGCAAGCGGTGGACATTTTTGACGACTACGCTCGTCGCTGCGGCCTTGAATACTCCCCGTCCAAATCGGAATTCGTACACGTACGGGCATCGCCAAAGCACGCTTTTTGACCTCTCTCTTCACAGCGGCCGTATACGTGAACGCGACGAAATCAGAGTATTGGGGCTTTTTATACACAAAAATCACAGAGCAGACACAACATTGGCCAAATTTTGGAAGGCGGGGACTGGGTGGGTCGTATGGCCCGCCGAGTTTCTAACAAGCATGGGGGGTTACGATGCACAGATGCCTTGCGGCTGGCTCATGCATTCATAACCAGCCATGACATGTATTCGGCTCCATATTTCCACCTGCCTAATGTGACGAGAATGCACTAGAAGTCATTCTCCGCAAAATCGACAAGTGCGCCCTCGACCTTCAGGTGAATACCTCTGACCAACGCCATGGGGAAGACCTTCAAGAAACTACGGGAGCCTAACTTGACAAATGAATATATTCGGCTCTTTAAATCCCGTCGGGTCGCCGCCTCCTTGCCCGACTACACATCAATCACTCAATATGCACGGAAGAGCGCGTGCGTATTCCGCAAGTCTGAAAATACTCCCTGTATGTGCGCCCTCTTCTGTCTAACATGACCCGATACGACCCCAGTTGCCAACGCCTCGCGCAGGTGGAAGTCTTGGCTAACCACTACGATAACTAATTCGGGGTGTTCGATGAAGACGCCTCCGCCCCTCACCATGGAGTTTGGTACACGACCACGGTCGTTCACCAAAACGCCATAGTCAACGGACTCACCTTCCGTGAACAAAACATTACGCATGTTGAAGAAATTGCCATCTAGGTAGCCGCCGCAAATCTGGACTTGAGGGTCATTATCACCGTCTCCAAGGGTGCCTGCTGCAATATCGAACAGGTCTACATTCCGTATTTAGCACATAAAATTTTACAGAAAAGCCGGTACCCAGGTGCGCCGACACACCGAACGATCATTTGGGCTCTATCTCTAACAGGCCTCGATGGTAATCAGTCGGCCGATGCCGCTGCCCACGCGCTCACCCACCGGGCACCATCCTCATCCCCTTACAATTTGGACCTCGAACCCGATCCCGCGTACACATTTAAGGAGGTCACTAAGTTTTATCGATTCAGCAAACAAATATATCTAAACCTTGTGAGGGCCTCACAAAGGCGGAGAAGCGGATCTCCTTTGCCTTTACACCAAAACTCTATTGTGCCCGGCAATTCCGCAACGCTTCAACTCCGCTTGCACGGGAAGAGCCCGCACTGAGAGGAAAATTCTTGTGACATTTTCTACAAGGTGTGGGGATGTCAAAAGACTCCAAACCTCACCTCTGTGCCCAAGGCTTCCCGGGAGGACTGGGAGGCAGCTCTGCTCAGCTGCTCTAACCTTACGGTATAACGGGCCTTGGTTGAGCGCGCCCGGGCCGCGGCCGACGCCAATGGGCTCCCGTAAAGGGGCGCCCACCTAGTGTTTGTACGGGGTGGCCCCTTAAGGAGCGCTCCCCGCCCTCCCTGTACATGATTTATAAAATTAAAAGTTTCCTTCTCCTCCTCGACAAGCGAAAGATGCTCGTCCCTTCGACGGCAGACCAGATGAATACTTCGAGGCTTGGCTTATCCATTAGAAACGGGTCAGCGCCACCAACAAATAGGATGCCGCTTCTCAGCTTTCGAACGTCGCGTTCTTTCTGTCGTATACTGCGTTAATGTGGTACGAGAATTGCGAGGAAACGCTAACGACGTGGGACAGATTTGTTTCTGAGATCAAAGAGCGTTTCGGTCACCACACAACGAAAAAGAAAAGAGCAGAACAGATGCTAATGCAATACGGGCAAGTCCCAGGCGAAACTTGCAAGACCTACAATGAGGAAGTTATAAAGTTATGTAGGATCATTGACTCCGGAATGTCTAAGAAAGACAAAGTCGGGCACATCCTTAAAGGAATCGTTGAGGATGTATACAGTTTCCTGCTCGCGAAAGACCCCCTGCCATGCGTGGCCAATGTCATTCGCCATTGCTGCACTTTTGGGCAACTGAAGACAAGGAGCATCATGCCGAAGTTCTGCAGGCTAGCCAATGTGACGACTATTGCAAGTATAGAGAGCAACCAGCGGCTTGGTCTTGCATCAACGATCCGGCAAATAGTACCTGAATTCGGCCTATACGTGCAAGTGGCACACCACCCAAGCTCTCAGCTCCCCTACCTGCAGCCAGAATTTGAGCGAAACGTTGCTTCAATCTCCTCACACTGAGTGGTGGAGGGCATGGAGGATTCTAATGCTGCGCCTCGGTATCAGCCACGTCTCTTCGATAGAGGCCTTGCCTATGACGCTTGATCACGACGAGGACAGCCACGTTATTATGCTCAGAACAATGAGCCGGACTACGCCCCGCAGCAGCAAAAACAGCACCAACTATACTACCAAGATGCAACCAATGACCAGTACAGTGGATTCCAGAGATTAGCAGAAACCCGTTATTCGCGTGATAACGAGATTCCTCGCCGACAGCAGCAGCGCAGGATTCTTTTCGATGAATATAGCATAAACCGCGACCCTCCCGTGAGCTATAACTGTGGTTCTAATGGGCATATCACTCGGTATTGCCGCCAACAACGCCAGCCGTCACGAAGGGCACAAGCCATGTCTTCGCCACCAAGATCCGGTGCTTCATACGACCTGCGGACGACTGACTTGTTTCCAAGGAACCATTTATCACACAAGACCATATGCAGCGATTCGCCAGCATCCTAGCGGACTTTGACACCACCATCCAACTTTTCTCGTCGCTCACCATCTCCTCTGCGTTTTTCTTCCTCTCCGCTGCCGGGAAACTAGCACCCACGGCCAATGGGGGTGAGGTAACCGGACGGTCTTTTCAAGATACACCTCTGCCTGTTGTTATGCTAAAAAACAAAGCGAATGTGTTGATTGATGGAATACCGATGATGTCGTTAGTTGACAGAAGAGTGACTGTGTTTGTGATGGGCCTCGCCTATCAGAATTTTCTTAGGTCGCAAGTTCTTGTTTTTATAGAACGATACTATTACTTTTCATGGTGGAGGCGGCGAGTGGCTTCATCCTTTTAGTGTTTGTGTTGTCAGTGTTTTATTGGCTGGGAAAGTATTTATATCCCAATTTCTGGTTGTATCTCATTGTTTGCACGATGTCACAGTATCGATTTTCTGGAGCAATGCGGTGATTTCGTCAACAGTGGTAGTAGGGAAATATCATTTACCAATTTGTTTCTACGGCCGCTTTCCGTACAAGGCTACCATGAAGAAAGGAACACACTAAGTGTGATTGATAAAACGATAGCACCATCTCGGTGCCTGACAGCCGTTCGAGTCTCTTCCACAGTGGTTGATGCTGCTTGTGTCGACCTTGTAGTGGGGCCTCTACGCAGTAGCTGTTCTAAGAAGGACATACTTGTGCCCTGTTCTGTTGTGTGCATTGTAGAAGGAGTAGCAACATTGTGAGCACTGAACTGTTCAACCACGCAAGTTTTGCATCCTTGCGGGATGAAGATAGCTCTCTTCTATGAAGCCTCATGCAGCTTGATAGCGGCACTAGTTACGGACATCACCACCTTGTCCTCTCCTAGCGATATTCGCCATAAGGATGATCTAATGCCTGGTATGATCAGTAAGGCTCTCAGTACAACGGCACGGCAAGCGCTGGTACAGGTCTTTTCCCTGCATGTTGCTGCTTTCCACTTCAAACATAGAGATGCACCCCTTCAGTAACACTCGTACCGTGCTCGTCACAGAACAGACGCGGGCTCTGCACATCCCATCCTCCAAAACTCTACCGAGTGTCATCCACTGAGCGCAAACATATCGCCGACTAAGTAAAGGACATGCCGAACAAAGGTGTCGTGCAAGAGTTGTCCTGACCATGGTAGCCCCCGGTAATTCTCAGGAAAAAGTGTGATTCTTTGAAATTCTGCGCAGGTTACAGGCATCTAAACACTGTGACGAAGACAGACCTATATCCCTTACCACGGACTGATGACGTCATATACTGCTTGCATGCCGCCTCCAATTTTTCAGCGCTTGATTTGCAATCCGGTTATTGGGAAATACCTATGGAACACGCCAACAAAGAAAAGACTGCTTTCGTAACTCCGGATGGCCTATTCGAATTTAATGTCACGCCTTTTTGTCTTTGTAATGCTCCTGCCACCTTTGAAATATTTTTGAACACACTACACGGGGGCGAAAATGGGAGATATGCATGTGCGACCTTGACGATGTTGTTATCTTTGCCCGCACAATTGAAGAACATAAAAACCGTCTCAGTCTTGTTCTCGACTGCATAGAAAAAGCCGGGCTAGCTCTGAATTCCAAAAAAAAGTCGCTTTGGTGATCTGGTGCTGGGGCACTTAGTTGACAAGGATGGCATCAGCCCCATATTCGCAAGATAGAAGCAGTGAGCTTTATTGAAACACCGCAGTCCGCACGAGAACTTCACTAATTTGTAGCCCTGTGCTCATATATCCATCGTTTTGTTCCTTGATTTGCGGAGATTATGTACCGGCTTACAAGCATCTTGTGACAGGATGCAACCTTCAACTGGACACCAGAATGTGATGCCGCATTTTCCCAACTTAAGTTTGTACTAACGTCAGCACCACTATTGCGTCACTTCGATCCATGTTGCCCGACTGAGGTCCACACTAATGCAAGTGGTATTGGTGTAGGATCGGTGCTTGTACAACGTCACAGTGGCGCAGAGCATGTCGTGGCATATGCCAGCCGTTGCCTGAGCAAATCCGAACGCAATCACACAGTTACGGAACAGGAATATCTAACAGCTATTATCGCCGTACAGAAGTTATGTTGTTGTCTTTACTGGAGGCGATTCAAGATATTTACTGATCATCATTCGTTATGCTGGCTGGTTGGTTTGCGTGATCCTTCTGGCCGCCTCGCACGTTAGGCAGTGCGACTTCAGGAATACGACTTTAAGATGCCGTACAAGAGTGGCCGTCGTCCCGCTGACGCGGACTGCCTCTCCCAGATTTCTCTTGCGACTACCGACTGCGATGCTGAGAATTTCGACGACTGTCTAGCTGCTGCTACAAGAACATTCCCCGACGCGGCTTATTTGCAGAGAGAACAACGCAACGATCTCAACCTTGATTCTCTTTTTGCCGCCGCCCGTACCTCCCAACACAGTGGTCGCTTTACGATTCGAGACAAGTTGCTCTATAAGACTAACTACACCAGACCTGGAGCCCGTTTTCTGTTAGTTGTTCCAAGAGCCTTATTTCCAATGTTTTACGCGCTATGCATAACGATGAAACATCCGATCATTTCGGATTCATACGAACGCTGCATCGCACGCAGGAACGCTTCTACTGGCCCAATATGTACGAAACAAAGCATTCCATTGCTAGCTGTGAGACATGCCAACGTCACAAGTGCCCGGCCACCATAACACCAGGTCCCCTTCAGCCATTAACACAACCCAGCACGCCTTTTGAACAAATGGTAATTTACAACATGGGTCCATTTTTGTTATATAACAATGAGAACCATTGGATAATCGCGTGCGTGGATCATTTTACCTGGTATGCCGAAACCGCAAGCATTCCCTCTTCTACCGCTGCTTCCGTGGCAGAACTCATGCTCCACTCCATGGTCTATCGCCATGAGCCACCGCGTGTTATTATCAGCGACCGTGGCCGCCAGTTCACTGCTGATGCGTTGAAGAATTACTTCGCATGTGCACGACACAGTTCGGTCATTCCACACTCTATCATACGCAGATGAATTGCCTTGTGGAACGAACAAACAGAACGCTGACCAATATGCTTGCCATGTACGTTTCCCCCCCATCACAAGAACTGGGTTGACGTGCTGCTATTTATCACGTACGCTTACAATACGGCTAAACATAAAACAACTGATTTTAGCTCCTTTCGTTTGTTGTACGTCAGGTTGACACTGAGCCCTCTGGACACTTTCTTACCCTTCCTTCTACACAATGACTATTCTGCATCGAACACCTTGTGCGTCACGGACAAAGCCCGTCGAATCACTAGTCTTCCGATTCTGGCCTGTCAACCTCGTTCGAAGGAACGCTACGATGGCCATTACGAACCAGCATCATTCGAAAAAGTGACCAGGTGTTGCTTTCGAGACAGCAACGCAAGCGCGAATTGTGTCAAAAGCTTCTGTCTTGATCTTCAGGCCCATTTGTAGTTTTGGAGCGTCTCAGCCAGATCACCTTCGTAATAGCTTGTCTTTTCTCCAATGGTCGATAATCGAGCAAAACGCAGCTCAATCACATTGCTCACCTGAAACCTTTCTACCTTCCTTGTGCGTGTAACAGACATGTGACAGGCATAGAAGAAAAAGAGAGGAAGACGAAGAGGCTTGGCAAGATCACAGTGCGCTACCGCGAAACACCATCGCTCACCTCTTGTAAATAAAACCATTTCATCACAACTCGCTGAAACAATCCACCAAGCATGCCTTTTGAACAAGTGGGAATTGACATCATGGGTACATTTCCGTTATCTCACAATAAGAACTGTTGGACAATCGTCTGCTTGGATCATCTTACGCGGTATGCCTAAACAGCAGCCATTCCCTCTTCTACCGCTGCTTCCGTAACAGACTACTCACTCCACTCCATGGTCAATCGCCATGGCCCACTGCGTGTTATTATCAGCGACCGTAGCCGCCAGTTCACTGCTGATGCCTCTCACTGCAGATGCTGTCGTCTGTTTCTCTTTCTTCCTTACTGTCCAATCAACTGTGCCAAGCAACACATGCCCAACAGCAACCCTGTGCACAATCTGCAGACCCTTATTGCATGCGTAATCCAGAATAGGACCAGAATTGACATTGCTCCCGCTTTCCAGCTTCTGCGGCGATACGTGGCGCCCCTCTTCCAACGACGAGATGTCTACGAGGCGCTGAGTAGTTAAAGACTTGAACTTCTTAAAAAAAGCTTTTTTCCACACTGAACCGCCAGAGCCATGCGGCACAATCTGGTCGGAAACAATACTTTAGTGTTAGTTGAAGGAAGCATACGCAGACTGTTAACATCCTAAAGGTAAAGGTCAAAAAAAGAAAAAAATGAATAGGAAAAAGGCGGAAAAGAGAGAGGGGGAGGGGAGAAGAGACAATTGAAAAACAGTGGAACGTGGTGGCCGGGGGAGTCCACCTCATATTGTCATTGTTTTTCATCTTTCTTTCCTTTTCTCTCTCTCTCAGTTAAGATTGTGTAAAGCTGAGTAGCAACAAACTGTACCCTCTATCCTGATGAAGGCCAGACTCTGGTTGAAACGTCGCAATAAACCACGGTGTAACTGCTCACAGAGGATCTTCTTGATTATATATATAGTCCAGTAGATCCTCCGTGAGCGGTCACAACGTGGTTTATTTCGACATTCCGGCCTAGAGTCTGGCCTTCATCAGGATATATAATATATATATATATATATATATATATATATATATATATATATGGTGGGGTGAAATTCAATGAATCCGGTGGAAAATGCGGTAGAAAAAGAGGTCGACAAACGTGCAAAAAAACACTAGTTTTACTAACGTTTCAGCAGGTGGGCCTGCCTTCGTCGGAGTGAATGGTTACACATGGCACAAGGGCACATATATAAGCCGCTTCTTTGCGTATCACACGGCTAAGTAATTATCAGTAGTTTAGGAAACCAGATTATATAACACGAAAGGTACTTGGCTATAGTGCATACACAGCTGAAAATGCGTATTATTATACAATAGTGAATCGGCACGTATTAGATACCCTACAACTTTTGTGAAATGAAACAGGTCAGCAAAATAACATACTGCGCACGCAGTAGCTCACTTGGTCATAGGTTCTGCGGGATAATCACAGCCAAAAAACATTCAGTAAGCCTTTAAAAAGAAAAAGAAGTTTAGAGAGATAAACAAAATCACAAAGCAGGCAGAGCAAAATGAATGCGAGTAAAATCGTCAAGCGACAAAGGCAACCTACATTATGTAGGTAATATTTGACAATAGGCCAACTTCGTGCGAAGAATATACACTTGTCAGTAGAACAAAAAGCGATTTACTAAGGCAATATGCAAGTGAGCGTACCCGGGCTCTCGTTCATGCCGGCAGATAGTAATTTGAATTTATGATTTAAAAATGACTCTTTTACTTCGCGTTCATGGTGTGATTTAAAACCCGGTTCCAGTATTGTAGCTATCATGTTACTGAATGAATGACCTGCCTCGGTGACATGCCTTAAAATCGGTAAGTTAGGAAAGGCATGCACATGAGCTTTATGATTATTGAAACGGTATCGAAAAGCAGTTTCAGTATGACCTATGTATTGTACATGACAGATTGAGCATTCTAGCAAATATACGACATTTGCAGTATGACAAGTGAAACTGCTCTTAATTTTGAAATTGAAGTTCGTCGCAGTACTGGCTGCCAGTGTTGTTGTGGTCATGTGTGCACACAATTTACAGCGGGGCTTTTTACAAGGACGGCAACCAAGCGTCTGGTCGTTATTGCTCTGTCTGGTTTTAGAGGAAGGTAATAAATCTCGCAAATTTTTGCCTCGTCTGTACACAACACCTAGTGGTTCTGGAAACGCTTTTGCAAGGCGTTCGCTCTGCATAAGTATGTCGTGGTGTTTACGGAAAATAGATGTGACGTTAGGTGCCGATGCGTTATGGGTTAAAACCAGGTTAACCTGTGAATGACTTTTAGGATTTTTCTTGGGGATGCAGAGTGCTGTACGGTCTTGTGCGTCGGCACGCATTACTGCGTCATCAACTAACTTGGGCGGATATTTCTGTTTAATAAGTGCAGTGCGTAGCTGGTTACAGTTATTATCAAAGTCAGATTGCTCAGAGCAAATTCGCTTAAAGCGTAAGGCCTGGCTGTAAGGTATGCTGGATGTGCAGTGCCTTTTGTGGCTGCTTTGAAAGTGTAAATACCTCTGTCTGTCAGTCGGCTTGCGGTACAGTTTAGTGCTCAATTTTGCATTATCGAGACATACTGTGACATCGAGAAGGTAATGGTCTCTGGTGAATATGTGTGCGGAGAGGATAAGGAAGGGTGAGCATTATTAAAGTCCGAAATAAAAGACAAAAGTTCCTCCTCTCCATGTGGCCAAATCATGAAAATTTTGTCAATAAATCTTTTATAATAAAAAAGTTTTAGCGAACGACCCGACAAGAGTTTGTTCTCAAGGGATCCCATAAATATATTTGCATAGCTTGGCTTGATCTTAGTACCCATAGACGTAACACTTACTTGAACATAATGCACTCCATTGAACTCAAAGTTGTTGTACTGAAGAATCATTTCAAGCAATATAGCTATGGTCGAGCTATCAATGGACTTGTCGAGAGCGGAGTGATCGTAAGCCTCAACCACGGACCTTATACCATCCAAGTGCGGTATGCTTGTGTAGAGAGACGCAACATCAAGAGTTACAAGGAGAGAGTTGTTAGGTATAATAAGGTTGGTAATATCAGAAAGGAAGTCGTTAGTATCTCGCAGAAATGACTTGAACGTAGGGGATATCTGGTTTATAAGGCTATCTACGTAACGCGACAAATTTTCTGTCACGGTACCTATGCCGGAGACAATTGGCCGACCAGGATTGTTGTGTTTATGGATTTTCGGCAACAAATAGAACCTATCAGCTGCCGGACTAAGAGGGATTAGAGAAGCTGCCCTATCATTTAGTTTTTTCTCATTTATTAGTTTTCTTATTGTGCCGTCTAATATCGCTTTATAATCCTCAGTCGGATCGGCCTCGAGTCGCTTATAAAACGACCTATCATCAAGCTGACTGTTCGCTTCAGCAATATATTTGGTCGTGTCCATGACAACGATGGCACCTCCTTTGTCCGCAGGTTTTATTGTGATGTCGGTGCGTTCGCCAAGGTTTGCTATAGCTTTTATTTCTAGGGTCGATAGGTTTCGACGAAAAGACTGGGGTTCATTATAAGCTAGAATGATATCTCGCTGCACTGCTTCAATAAACATGTCCAAGTGTTTGTCACGTTGTGACCCCGGTGTCCAACGTTTAGCCGAGGGTAAAGCGGTTGGATCGTCGGCGGGAGTCGGCTGATCGAAGAAATTTTGCGTAGTCTCATATTTCGTGCGAAGTTGTCTAAATACTTGTATAACTGAAATTCATTATAGTTAGCACTTGCTGGACAGAAGCTTAAACCACGGGATAAAAGACTGAGTTCCTCTTTGGATAAGATAGCAGTTGACATATTAATAATGTTGTCGGGTGCAGGTTTACATGTTCTTTCCTTAGCCGAAGATGGAGGCGTTGAGTTTCGTAGTTTTACACCATCTCTGAGCAACTTTTTGCGTTTCTGTGCGTTAAGCTCGGAACGTTTCTTTTGCTCATATGCTCTTAGGGACAATGATTCTTCAGGAAAAAGGCTAAACTGATCGAGTAGTTGGCGCTCCCTGTTTATCAGGGATTTCAGGGAAGATCGATAATGGTTTAATACAATGTGTACTAACTCAAGTGCCACCAGCCGCCACCAGCCGCCTCCTGCATCTGTGCCACTCAGCTACGCCCAAGTTGTTGCCAGGCCGCCCCCACCGATTCCTGCGAATGTTCCCCTAAATTACACCGAAACCGTCGCGAGGCCCCAGGCCTTTGGAGAAACTGTCTCGCCTACATACGCCGGCGTCACCCACGTGCCCCGAGTGCCGCCTACCATGCACTCATATCAGCAGCCGGCTCGCGAATCGCGTTCTGCGACATGGTTGCGACCCGCAAACCAATGGTGCACTGCGGACAATCGCCCCATCTGTTTTGCTTGTGGTTGCGTCGGTCATGTAGCACGCTATTGCAATCGTGTTCAGCAACCGCAGGTCGCCTCCAACTTTCCCAGCCAGTCATGCCGCTCTTATGACCAACCGCCGCCTATGTCACCGTCGTCCCGTCCCGTTCCGTCTACCCACCGTTCACCATCTCCACGACGTCGCTCACTGTCGCCAATGCGGCCACGTCCACTCGATGGCGACCAGGAAAACTAGTCGTCGCAGTCCACGAGGCAAGCGCTGCGACGCTGTCGAACTGCGGAAGGCCTCAGGAAAGCCCGTCGAACGTGATAGACGTGCTTGTGGATGGCGTTCGTGCATCTGCCCTTGTAGATACTGGAGCCGCCGTATCCGTGATGGACGAAAAACTTAGCCGATTACTGCGCAAAGTGACCACGCCGCTTTGTGGGCTCTCCCTCCGTACAGCCAGCGCCCAAAGTATTCACCCTACGGCAATGTGCACAGCCCGCCTTATGATTCAGGACGTGATGTATGCGGTCGAATTCATCATAATTTCTTCATGCTCTCACGACGTCATCCTAGGATGGGATTTTCTCTCCCGCCACGACGCCGTCATTCATTGCGCACCAGCAGAAATAGAACTCACGTCATTCTCTTCTTTGACGCCGGCCGACAGTCCATCCGCTGCAAGCAAGGTACTCGTCAGAGACGACACTCAAGTGCCTGCAAACTCGTCCGTTGCGGTGTCGCTCTACTGCGCAAGCCTTTCTGACACTGCAGCACTCCTCTCGCCATGTCATCGTGTTTTCATAAGAAAAAGCTTGCTGGTTCCTTTCACGACCGTGCAACTCACTCACGGCAGCACCACTATTTTCGTTGTGAACTCATCTCCGTATAGCGTTACGTTGGTGCGAGGGGAATGTCTCGGCAGCGTGGAACCCATCGAAGACGCGCAAGGTATGGATCAACCCGATGACATGCACTGCTCAAGTTCCTGTACGTTTGGTGCTGTTTCGACATCTGCTTCACCATGCGATGATATATTCGGTCCCTGCTTACCCGACGACCTTACGCAGAGCCAGCGTTCCCAGCTTTTGGGCCTGTTGGAAAAATTCCGCTCTTTTTTCGATGTCGCTCAACCTTCTCTCGGCCACACATCCACCGTTACGCATCGCATCGACACAGGCGCACAGCCACCGCTGCGGCAACGTCCATATCGCGTATCTCCCACAGAACGCCGTGTAATCAATGAGCAAGTCGACGACATGCTTCGCCGCGATGTTATTCGCCCCTATAGCAGCCCCTAGGCATCTCCTGTCGTTCTCGTCATGAAGAAGGACGGTTCTGTGCGGTTCTGTGTGGACTACCGACGCCTCAACAAGATCACTCGTAAGGACGTGTATCCACTACCGCGAGTAGATGACGCGATTGACAGCCTGCAAGGAGCAGAATTCTTTTCATCCCTCGAATTGCGCTCAGGGTACTGGCAAGTACCTATGGCTGAGGACGCTCGACCGAAGACCGCTTTTTTCACCCCCGACGGCTTGTACGAGTTCAACGTTATGCCGTTTGGGCTGTGCAATGCGCCCGCCACCTTTGAGCGCATGATGGATACAGTTACGCGTGACCTGAAATGGCACACGTGCCTGTGCTACCTCGATGACGTCGTTGTTTTCGCTCCTGACTTCTCGACGCATCTTCAACGCCTTCGGCATGTTTTAACGCGTCTGAGCAACGCCAGTCTGCAACTGAACCTAAATAAGTGCCAATTTGCAGCTCGGCAGCTGACAATACTCGGCTACGTCGTGTCCAAGGACGGAATTCTCCCTAATTCAGCCAAGCTACGAGCCGTGACCGAGTTCCCCAAGCCGACATCCGTCAAGGAACTGCGCAGTTTCGTAGGACTGTGTTCCTACTTTCGGCGCTTTATTCGAAACTTCGCGACTATCATATCGCCGCTGACGAAGCTTCTCGGAAGTAACGGGCCTCTCCATTCGTGGTCATCACAGTGCGACGATGCTTTCAGAACACTTCGTCGTTTGTTGACGTCGCCTCCCATACTCCGCCACTACGACCTTACGGCCCCTACAGAGGTACACACGGATGCCAGTGGTGTCGGCCTCGGCGCTGTCCTAGCGCAGCGCGAACTAGGGTTCCCGGAATATGTCGTGGCGTACGCGAGCCGTACGCTTACTAAAGCCGAGACTAATTACACAGTCACCGAGAAAGAATGTTTGGCAATCGTCTGGGCCCTTGCAAAGTTCCGACCTTATTTGTATGGTCGCCCATTTGATGTCGTCACCGACCACCACGCACTCTGCTGGTTGTCGTCATTGAAAGATCCCTCAGGCCGTCTTGCCCGGTGGGCACTTCGCCTGCAAGACTATGACATCCGCGTGCTGTACCGCAATGGAAGGCAACATGCTGACGCCGACGCCCTGTCGCGCTCTCCCTTGCCTGACGACAATGCCAACAACTCAGTGTCTCACCTTGCCATTTCTTCGATTAGCATTCATGCCATTACTACTGAACAGCGCAAGGATCAATGGATTGCCTCACTGATAGACTTGCTGACTGATACATCCACTCCATCCACTCGCGCGTTGCGTCGTCAAGCCCACCATTTCGCCGTTCGCGATGACCTCCTCCACCGACGCAATTACGACGGTGACGGCCGCCAGTGGCTACTAGTCATACCTCGCAGTCTGCGCTCTGACATGCGAATTTCTTTCATTCTGATCCGCAATGTGCGCACTCCGGGGTATCGAAGACTTACCACCGCATTCGCCAACGGTACTTTTGGCGCGGCATGTACCGCTACGTGCAGAAATTCGTTCGCTCTTGCATAGAATGTCAGCGCCGCAAAACTTCAACGCAACTGTCGCCGGTAGGTCTTCAACCTCTACCTTGCCCTGCCAGGCCATTTGGGTGCGTTCGCATCGATTTGTATGGGCCACTTCTACAAAATCAGCTGGTAACCGCTGGGTCATTGTTGCTGTAGACCACCTCACGCGATACGCCGAAACTGCCGCTCTCCCCGCGGCTACAGCGATCGATGTGGCCTCCTTCCTGCTCCAACGATTCATGCTGCGACACGGTCCACCTCAGGGACTGCTCAGTGATCGAGGCCGCGTCTTCCTGTCTGAAGTCGTCGAAGCCATTCTCAAAGAGTGCAACGTTGTTCACCGCAAAACTGCTGCTTACCACCCACAGACGAATGGCCTCACGGAACGCTTCAACCGTACGCTCGGCGTCATGCTTTCCAAGTACGTCGCCGCCGATCACACAAATTGGGATGACATTCTACCCTTCGTCACCTACGCATATAACACCGCCCCTCAAAGCACTACCGGCTTTTCACCTTTCTTTTTATTATATGGAAGGCACCCGTCGCACACCATCGACACTATACTTCCGTACAAGCCAGATTCGTCCGAGTGGGCGCCTATTTCTGCTACAGCCAAGCTTGCTGAAGATTGTCGAGAGCTTGCAAGGACATTTACAGCGCATGATCAAGAGCGGCAAAAAGCCATTCGCGCTGACGCCAGCACTACTGCGCCCACGTTCCTCCTTGAAGCGCTCGTCTGGCTCTCGATGCCTACTACTGCAACTGGCCTATCTTCAAAACTATTGCCCAAATACGAAGGCCCCTACCGTGTCGTCAAATGCACTTCCCCAGTCAACTACTTGATTGAACCCATCCAACCATCTTCGGACATGCGTCGTCGAGGACGCGACATTGTTAACGTGGAGCGCCTCAAGGCCTACCATGACCCGCTCATTGTAACCAGCTGTTAGGTCGCCAGGCGGCTCCCTTTTCGTACCCGGGGTAGTTGTGGTAAAGCCTTTGAACAGTGGGTCGTCCTCTTCAGCGCCGTCTAGTGGGTCGCCCTTTTCATAAGAAGAGCAGCTCGGGCAGAGAGTCGATCCCCGCATTGACTGTCGCTGTCGTGAATCATCGCTGAGTGTCCGCCAATAAACCGCTTAACAATATATATATATATATATATATATATATATATATATATATATATATATATATATATATATATATATATATATAGATATATATATATATATATATATATATATATATATATATATATATATATATATATATATATATATATATATATATATATCCTGATGAAGGCCAGACTCTAGGGCAAAGACCAAAGGGGATTACCTTGAACTCGAAGAGGCCGTCCGGTGTTATAAACGCCGTATTCTCTCGGTCTCTTTCGCCGACTTCGATTTACCAATAGCCAGCCTTGAGGTCCATTGAAGAAAAGTACTTGGCGTTAAGGAGCCGATCTAGTGCGTGGTCTATTCGTGGGAGCGGATACACGTCCTTTTTTGTGATTTTGTTCAGGCGGCGATAATCGACGCAGAAACGTAGGGTTCCATTCTTTTTTTTCACTAACACCACGGGGGAGGCCCATGGACTCTTGGACGGCTGGATGTCGTCCGGTACCATTTCATCAACTTGTGTCTTTAAGGCCTCGCATTCTCGCGTTGAAACCCTGTACGGACCCTGACGGAGTGGTCTGGCATTTTCCTCGGTTACGATGCGATGTTTTGCGATTGGCTTCTGCCGAATTTTTGACGATGATGAAAAGCAATGACACAATAATTATGAAATATAACAGACAGTAATGCCAAGGAGTGTACAGGGGAAGTTATTAGAACCAATGGAATGTAAATAAGAAAGAAAAGTGAGTAAAAAATAACCAGCCTTGAGCAGGAATCGTACCTACGACCTTCGAATAACGCGTTCGATGCTCTAACCACTGAGATACCCCAGCGGCCTTCCCTCCATCCACTTGTTTTGGTTTATATGTAAATTTAGAAGTAGGAGTGTCAGTCAGTGCCATCTGTAAGCCAAGCGACGAGTGCGAAACAGTCTTTTATGCGCATATGTGGCGTCACGCAGCACGTGAACTTATTACAAGTGGGCAGCTGCATAATAGTCCCTCGTATACAACCTAATGACACTAAGTCTTCCAGTACGAGACCCTCGTTAATGAATAAGGGAAAGAAATGTATACCTAAGGGCTTGTTTTTTCGTGTTTTTGACACAATATTAATGAGATCTAACAGACAGTAATGCCAAGGAATGTACAGGAGAAGCTATTAGAACCAATGGAATGTAAATAAGAAAGAAAAGTGGGTGAAAAATAACCAGCCTTGATCAGGAATTGAACCTACGACCTTCGAATAACGCGTTCGATCCTCTAACCACTAAACTACCACAGTGGCCTTCCCTTCATCCACTATTTTTGGGTTTATATGTGAATTTAGAAGTAGAAGTGTCAGTCAGCGCCTTCTATAAGCCAAGCGACGAGTTTGAAACACTCTTATATGCGCATATGTGGAGCTTCTTGAACACGACGCCAACCAGGCAAAGCCCTGACGGCGAAAGCTCACCTACCAAAGGTAACCTGACGACGCAACATGGAAGCACTGGAACAAGCCGACGCAGCCCTGACCCGACGCCACGCCATAACTGTAACGCGAGTTGGCGAACTAGCGACCTCGACGTTGTTATCGATGGCCGCCGTGTGACCGCTCTCGTCGATACTGGAGCCGACTATTCCGTCATCAGTGGGCGGTTTGCCGCGAAGTTGAAGAAAAGTAGGACAGCTTCGAAGGGCCCCGAAATCCGCACAGCCGGAGGTAATCTCGTAACGCCTGCAAGATTCTGCACAGCGAGAGTCACCATTAACGGCCGTATATATTCTGCATACTTCGTAGTCCTACAGCGTTGCTGGAGAGATATCATCCTTGGAATGGACTTATTATGCCTCTACGGAGCTGTCATCAACCTAATAACAAAGTCGATAACGTTATCCACAGAAGAAGCACTACCACCACGCACGCCGTCAGAAAAGCATGCCTTGAATGTGCTGGAAGAAAAAAATTGCCCGCAGCTTCCCTCGGGGGAACACTGAGGAGGATGCGGACCATATAATTGGTTAACGGGGTGTTAAAGTGCGACTTACTTGGGTCGATGGCTTAATTGGTTAACGTGGTTGTGATATGGTGTGTTAAATTGCGACTTACTTGGGTCGATGGCTAAATTGGTTAACGTGGTTGTAGGAGGGGGTGTTAAATGAGTGAACACGTACACACGTATGCGAAAGGGCGGCGCTGGTCGAAGGGACGTCGATCATTGTGTTTGTGGATTCGTTGGAATTCATTTCACCGCAACCTTGGACGTCGACGCGCCGTACAAACCAACCGACGAGCGGCAACTGAGCGAGCGAGCGCCGACCTTGAATATATATACAGCACGACGGCGCATGCACTGTCAGCTGTTGAATGTTCTCGAAGCGCGACGCCACATGCGCGTCCACTGGAGAATCAGGAGAATTGTAGATGTCGAACGCGGTGTGTAGAGGAGGAAGGGTGCACAGATGGTGGAGGAGTGAAGCGCGCGCGGTGTGTGGAGGAGGAAGGGATGCACAGATGGTGGAAGAGTGGGCGACGGCGCGACGGCGCATGCGCGCGCGTCAGCTGTCGAATGTTCGAGAAGCGGTGTGGACGGCGCGGACGACGCGGACGGCGCACTACAAGGCGCGAGTATAAGATGCTCCGCATCTAAAAGTTACCATTCCACCTCGCTTCAGCGTCATTATTTCAGTCGGCGCCCCTAAATCTCCTGACTTGGAAGGCGTCATTGAAGGCAGTCAGCATGTCATGGTCAAAAGAAATATTTGTGTCGCAAGAGGAATTGCAGAGCTGCGGGGAGGCAAAGCAACGGTTATGCTCACAAATTTCAGCAATGAATACAAATATGTGAACAAAGGAACGACGGTTGCATACATCGAAGAAATCGTGGAATCCACCAGTGCTCTTGCCCTCGCCGATTCTGCGGAACCTGCTCAGAGAAAGCAAGCCCCTCACTCAGCTTTCGACGTCAATCTCAGCCTTCCGAACTATAAGCAAGAACAGCTCAAAACCTTGCTGCTGCAATACAAAGATTGCTTTTCATCATCGTCAAAAATTCCGCAGACGCCAATCGCGAAACATCGCATCGTAACCGAGGAAAATGCCAGACCACTCCATCAGGGTCCGTACAGGGTTTCAACGCGAAAACGCGAGGCCGTAAAGACACAAGTTGATGAATTGGTACCGGACGACATCCAGCCGTCCAAGAGTCCATGGGCGTCCCCCGTGGTGTTAGTGAAGAAAAACAATGGGACCCTACGTTTCTGCGTCGATTATCGCCGCCCGAACAAAATCACAAAAAAGGACGTGTATCCTCTCCCACGAATAGAAGACGCACTAGATCGGCTCCATAACGCCAAGTACTTTTCGTCAATGGACCTCAAGACTGGCTATTGGCAAATCGAAGTCGACAAAAGAGACCGAGAGAATACGGCGTTTATAACACCGGACGGCCTCTTCAAGTTCAAGGTAATGCCCTTTGGTCTTTGCTCAGCGCCTTCAACTTTCCAACGCGTTATGGATACAGTAGTGGCAGGATTGAAGTGGTAGACTCGCCTTGTGTATTTGGACGACGTCGTCATGTTTTCCTCGAGTTTCTACGAGCATCTTCGGTGCTTTGAAGCTGTACTTTAAGCCATGAAGACGTCCGGATTCACACTGAAGCCAGAAAAGTGCAGATTTGCATACGAGGAGCTCTTGTTTCTGGGGCACGTGATTAGCAAGTCTGGAGTTCGTCTCGATCCACGGAAAACAGCCGCCATCGCCGACTTCCCGCCACTCACTGACAAGAAGGCGGTGCGCCGATTTGTGGGCCTGTGTGCCTTTTATAGACGGTTCGTAAAAAACTTCGCCCGCATCGCCGATCCACTCACTAAGCTTACAAAGGCCTACGTGGAGTTCAAGTGGGAAACGCCGCAGGAACACGCTTTCCAGGAGCTTAAATATTGCCTTCAGACGCCTCCGTTGCTTGCCCATTTTGACGAATTTGCCGAGACAGAAACACACACTGACACAAGCAGCGTAGGTCTTGGCACCGTTCTTGTGCAGAGGGCTGACGGACTTGAAAGGGTTATCATTTACGCCAGCCGATCGCTATCCAAAGCAGAAGTCAATTATTCAACAACAGAAAAGGAGTGCCTCACCATCATCTGGGCTACGTTTAAATTTCGCCCCTACCCCTACGGCAGGTCCTTCAAAGTTGTGAGCGACCACCACGCCTTGTGTTGGCTAGCTACCTTGAAGAACCCTTCAGGTCGCCTCGCACAATGAAGCCTGAGACCTCAAGAATGTGATATTACCGTCGTTTACAAGTCTGGCAAGAAACACTCCGACGCTGACTGTGTCTCTCGTGCGCCTGTCGACCAACCACCGCCCGACGACCTGGATAATGACTACTTCTTTGGAACGATAACTACCAACATCTTCGCTGAACGGCAGCGGGCCAACCCGGAACTTAAGGCCCTAATAAAATACCTCGAAGGCAGGACCGCCGAAGTCCCGAAGGTATTCAGGCGCGCATTTGCGTCGTTCTTCCTGCAAAACGGTCTTCTCGAAAAGAAAAACTTTTCACCACTTCGAGCCAAGTACCTTCTTGTAGTGCCTTCAGCTCTGCGACCAGAACTCCTGCAGGCTCTGCACGACGATCCGACGGCAGGGCACCTCTGTGTTTCTCGTACGCTCGCGAGGATACAAGAGAGGTACTACTGGCCACGTCTTACCACCGATGTCACTCGTTAACTTTGGACATACCGGGACTGTCAGCGACGCAAGACACCACCGACAAGGCCTGTGGGACTTCTGCAGCCAACTGAACCACCTCGCCGACCATTTCAGCAGATTGGTATGGTCCAACAGAGGCCATTCCCGACGTCGGCTTTCGGAAACAAGTGGATCGTGGTAGCTACGACTACCTCAGCCGCTACGCCGAGACAAAAGCACAGGCCAAAGGCAGTGCATCCAAGGTAGCTAAGTTCTTCATCGAAAATATCGTCCTACGTCACGGCACCCCGGAGGTCCATATAACCGACAGAGGAACGGCATTTACTGCTTACCTAACTCAAGCGATCTTGGCATACAGCCAGACAAACCACGACCAGACGACAGCATACCACCCACAGACCAACGGCCTCACCGAGCGGCTAAACAAGACGATCGACGACATGCTGGCAATGTACTTTGATGTCGAACACAAGACGTGGGACGTCATTCTTCCGTACATGACCTTCGCATACAACACGACGGTGCAAGAGACGAAGCAGATATCTCTATACAAATTGGTCTATGGAAGGAGCCCGGCAACGACGCTCGATGCCACGTTACCCAACGTCACCGACGAACAAAACCTCGATGTGAGTGAGTACCTTCAACGCGCTGAAGAAGCAAGACACCTCGCGAGTCTTCGTATCAAGAATCAACAGACGACCGACAGCCACCGTTACAATCTTCGACGATGCTTCGTGGAATACCAGCCCGGTGAACGTGCTTGGGTGTGGACGCCGATACGCCGACGTGAACTCAGTGAAAAGCTTATGCGACGGTACTTCGGACCGTACGGGGTGGTTTGACGTCTCGGCCCACTTGATGACTAGGCTGTCTCCGACGGCATCATGAACTCTCAACGACGCCAATCGCGACCCGAAATCGTCCATGTCGCGCGCCTCAAGCAATTTCATGTGCGTTATTAAACAGAAACAGCGTTTTTTGTATTATTGCTGTATCGAAATTTATTCATTGTGCTTTCTTGCACTATTTTTGTACATTCATCTTTAATTAGAGCATCGGGACGATGCCTTTTTCAGAGGGGGGCAATGCCACGTTTCATTCCTCAAGTTTTGTTATCGCCCCAAAACACTCTACAATTCTCAGCGCAAACCGCGGCTGCAGTTTTAGAGTAGCTTCCGGACTTTAGCAGATCATTTCGACAAGATCAAACCCACACCGCGAACTGTACAGATTATTCTGGAACCTACGCCGCCGCTAGCGATAGCGCTAGAACTTTCGATGGCAAGAGTATAAATGCCGACGCACTTCGCCGCTTGTCAGTTGTTGATCGATGGCCGACGCTCCATTCACCGCTATCAGTCCAAGACTGCTACTGTAGTCCTACTTTCCGTTTACTGGGCACAGGTTTGCCCAAATAAACAATTTATTATTCGACTCGCAGTGTGCTCCATTCGTCCCCGTCACGACCCCGTGACATCTGCAGCCAATTGAACCACCTCGCCGACCATTCCATCAGATTGGTATGGTTCTACTGGGGCCTTTCCCGACGCGGCAAATGGATTGGCAGCATTAGATGTCATATGTAATATATGACGGTACCGTAATATATTACATATGACGGTATCGACATCGACGGTTGACGTATCCGCCGGGTTAAGTCTCTCTCATCAAGTGTCACACAAGTCAGCCAAAGAAGACCTCGCAGCCACCTTATTAACCAGCCTTCATCATCAAAGACCTCAGCAACACGCAGTGACCAAACGTAGACCACTGAAGTGCATCCCTACTCTACATTGTGACAATTATCATGACGGAACCATTGACTTACCTTCCCATCGCCGAGTACACCGAAGTAGCAGACGATGGACCCGTAAAAGACTGGTTTGACTTGTTCGAGCTTAACGCTACTGCTGCATCTTGTTCAGGACAGGAGATGATCATGAACTTCACTCACTGCACAACTGGTGAGGCTTTTAAATTCTACTTCTCAAATACTTTCAAAATGATGTATCTTGGAAAAAGAATAAAGAAATAATCTGTCGATTTAGGTATTACGAGTAAGATTCACTTACAACCCGCAATCTGAAGGTAATCGATCTCAGTTGTCACAACCACCAGCAGTCTTCACGCAATGGAACACCTAAAATGAGTCGGTCATTCCCATTCCGACAAGACCAATTAAAACAGCTTACTGAAAGATTTCCAGGTCCGTTTTCACGAAGAGTTAATTTCCCACTGTGTTTTGCTATGGCTCGAATATCAACCTTTACGTCATTACTTCACTATGGTACTCGTGTTGCACAAACATCCGATGCAGTGCACTGTACTCGCTCTCTCGCACACTTGGCCCACCATCTAAGTTTCATTCACTTGGTGTTTCAATGTGTCACAATGCCCACCTCACGCCTCATATGCTCGCTAAGGTTGGTATAGAGCTGAGGAACTCCGAAGATACTGAGCAAAGCACAGGTCCTACTGTTAACATGCCTGCATCAGAACCACTGAGCTCCTAAGTTGTGCAGATGGAGCGACATTCCCAAAAAATACCGAACAAATCAAGCCTTTTTAGGTGTCGCCGTGAAGTTGCCAGCCACCTGAGAGTCCGATCAACACAGGAGGCTCGGTAGAATCAAATCTCAAGCACTGCGTTGTGCCAGAAGCGCCCATTCGGAATGGCGTTAGAAAGGCCTCCGGAGATCTTGCTGTCAATTCTAGTGCACAACCTTCAATGTCTCTTGAGAATCACGACGACCAAACGACTACCAACTATTGACTGGTCACATCATCTTGCAAAAAAAAGCAGGCTCGTGTTACTAAAGAAATACTACGTCGTCATATTCCGCAACATGACAGTGTCATCAAGAACTCAAAGAACTCCAGCAATTACTAGCGGTTTCCTCAACCAGCCAAACGACAAACTAAAATGAGATCACAAGCCCATTTGCCGCTTAAAGATGGGCGTTAGAAACCACATCATCTAAAGGAAAGACAATGCTAACATCTGAACCGTTGTCGCAGAATTAAACGTCAAGGAAACCTTTTACACCGGTTTTCAAAGCATGGCCTACGATCCAATCAACAGAGACACAGCAAATTACGAAACTGACAAAACGCTACTATTTGAACAATGCAAGAACACAGACATCGTATCATCAACTTCCGTTCTCGCACGCGCAGTTTGAAAGCACTGCTTCTGTCTCAGCCACGACACAGAATACAGCGCCTACGACAGAGCATTCGGTGCCGACTACATCTGACCTTCAAATGCTACAAGGACTTCAAACCTTGTTCATTCCTCGCAGCTGATCAATCCATGTAATGGTAAGTGCAGCGGTGCTGGATGTGGTTATCGACTCCAGAACGACGCCATCAGCCTCACTCACCGGAGCTCCCCAAGATTAGGCCGGACTGTTTCCCTGTGATGTAAATTTGTTGTGCAAGTTCGGAAACTCCATTTTGAAATAGAACTACTGCACATTTTCACATTTTTTGCTTTAACACTCTTCTTTTTGTTGATTGTAGTTCACGCATTTTTTCGGAGGGAGGGCGAATCTTGTGACGTAGAAGGTATCGTTGGTCGTTGAGTAAACTTGACAACTTGACGGATCACAGCGGCTTACTCATTTTTGTGCCTGCCCTGCTTCAATGATTTTCTGCTGCCTAATGTTCTGCCTGTGTGTGCTGTATTTCAGAAATTGATAGGGCGGCATTGGATGTAGAGCTGCCGGCTGCTAGATGCAACGCAGCTTTCTCTGTCCTAAATGTTGGCATAGAGAGCATGATGCTCCTACGCCGAACACACACATGCAATAAACCATCACCGCGCGCAAACAGGTGTATCACGCGTTTTCGTCCTTTTCCCGAGAGTGTGCAGAGAGCGAAAAATAATTATTTCTTAAAAATTTCAAATTACAACTGCCTTAACTAATCTTTTGTAGACCAATACAACACTAGTATGGAATCCTTTAAAGCTTTCTTACATAAAAAGTAAATAACATAAGCTTATACAGTCCAGAAATTAAACATGCAACTTCTTCGACGCAGTCATGCAACTTCGATAAGTAATCGTGCAACATCTTGCATGCAATCTTCGACACCATGCATTTGGTCAGACTGGTCGATCTATCAATTTTAGCTTAACGATCCATGAGTCGTACCACTCGTGGATTCGGCTTTGCTGTGCACTGCGTGCGTTTTCGAAACATAATTTTGTGATAATGAGCTTCTCCTGAATCAGCGCAATCATACTTCACGTTGCCATACTAAAACTTTTGATATTGGCAGAAACGGCTTGTTTTGTGAGACGCCTGAAATGTACTCTGAAACATATTATCTAGAACAGATATTCATCTGAGCTTTGTTATTGTAGTTCAAGCAATGAGGCAGTACTATTATTAAGGACAACGTAAAAAATTGCATTCAAGTAAGACTAATTGTTTGTTCCGTACTAGACTTCTGCGTGGCTTGTGATGAAATAAATCATGGCTTGTAGCGTGAACCATGAAAACCTATGAAATAACTGGACGAAAGTATAGTTTGTGATAAACTATTAGTTTGACACAATTCAAACAGCTTAATCCTATGCATAGATTTAGGAAAATAAATTCAATAATCAAGGGTTGCCACAGGTTTCACCCACGGGACCATGTTTCTCTAATTTTTATGCAACAGACCTTCTCCAACATGCTTCGTCCTCACAATGGATGTCGTACCCTGATGGCAGCTCTATCTCTCTCTCGCAGGTATCTTTACCAATCTTCAATAATAAATAAAACAATGCTATAGATAACTTTGCTACTTTCTTGTCACAATGATCACTTGGTTCAAAATTCAAATAAACCTAATGTCACGCTTTCCTCTTCGTTTTTTCAACACTAAAGCTTTCTCCTCAAATGTGCATGGACTCCCCTTTTACTTCAACTAGTCATTTGTGTTTCATTTGTAGGTGCTTACCTCAAACAATAAGCAAAATTTCACTAAAATGGCATGCGAAAACGAAATACTTTGTTTCAGGTTTGAATCACTATTAAAAGCTAGACATTTTTGTGTCCTCTGCTTTCCTGTAACTTTGATCGATTAACGTCCCAAAACCATCATAAGATTATGAGAGACGCCATAGTGAAGTGCTCCGGAAATTTCGACCGCCTGGGGTTCTTTAACGTGCACCCAAATCTGAGCACATGAGCCCACAACATTTTCGCCTCCATTGGAATTGCAGCCGCTGCAGCCGTGATTCGATCCCGCGACCTGCGGGTAAGCAGCCGAGTACCTTAGTCCACGAGACCACTGCGGCGGGGCTTCCTGTAACTTTATAACGAGCTCAATCTCAGCCACATAATTTACCGTATCGCTGCCTCCAGCAACACGTATTAGTGCTACATATTCTTCATTCAACACAGAAAAACCAAGCTCCACACGCTATTTTTACTGCAGTTGCCATAGTTTTCATATCCCAGGGAGACCCAACAAAGTGCTTACAGCTAGTCTTTCATTCACGGTCCACCTTATCAGCAATGTTTCAAGTTTATTACTTAAGATTCCCCCGAGGTGAGGATTAGTTTTTATTACTTGAAGACGAACGTCCTCTCTCGTAAAGCTCAGATAACTTGCCTAAATATCTCAAATATTACAGTAAAATGACTGCATCTTTTTTTGCTCTCATAATATGGACAGCTTTTACTCGCACCATTATTATATCGCCATTTTATACAGCACTAAGGAAACACCTAATTCTCATTTCCTAAACCAATCAATATTTGAAACATTCATAGCGTACGATGCACTTTTTTACTGCTTTTTTGCTTTCACTTTTATATATTGGTACAGTAACTATACGAGAAAAGTACTGCTACTCTTCATAGTGACATCCTTTGCATATTTTTACTGCTAATATGTGTTCATATATCTTCATCAAGTACTTGTAAATATTAGAAAGCAAATGTTTGAAGTTCAAAACTTTGAATTCTATATTCTCCTATCATTCTGGTATACTTTATGAAATCCTTGTACCCATTTTTTATTCGACCTTCGCAGTTTCGCATGTTTGTGTTTATTTGCAATTCGTACAATGGTAAAATTCTTGGTTTTGTTCATGTTTTGCATTATCGCCCCTATCCGTGCTGTGCAGCAGTTTTACTAAAGAGGATAGGCTTGCACTTCACCGTGGTGTATGTTCCACGCGTCCGCACACAGGCTCTTGTTTGACTAACAGCAACAGCATCAGGATTTTATGGCCGGAGAATGCACTAACACTGGTAAAGTTCAATCTAAGTTAACGTTCAATGTTCGAAGGTTGACAGAGTAAAGAAACCTGTCCCAATATGACAGACACCATAGACTCATTGTTTTTTGTGGGTCCGTAAAAAACGGCCGGCCTGCGCGGAAGGTGCAGGGAAGTCACAGCGAAAGCTATAAGAGCGGCCTTTCAGAGCTTTTTTTCTAAAGACTCATTGAAGGACTGCTGCTTGATTAATGGATACGTGGGGTTTAACTTACCAAAACCCTCATATGATTATGAGAGACGCCGTAGTGGAGGGCTTCTGAAATTTCGACTAGCTGGGTTTTTTTAACGTGCACCCAAATCTGAGCACACTTGCCTACATGGGTAACTGCTCCAAGCACACTTGTTAAATACCAATCACGGCATTATAATGATAAATTACTGGTAGTAAACCGACGTCCGCTCTGCTATCCTTCGTCATTTTTTAAGAAGCCTGGCATCCGCTAAGCACTTGCAAGGAATTTTGTGCCAATCTTTATGCAGGGGTTGACGGCAACGAGGAATAACGCCTGAAGTGGGAAGCACCACAGTTATAGGTTCTCAAGAAGAAGCTTTTGTAAATGGCTGTAGTAGGGGACGGCCCACTCGTTACACTATTCGCAATGTGTGACATCTGGCGGTTCCTTTGCTGTGCCGAAACGCTTTGTCACTCATAATAACGTGATTCATTTCCCGACATCCAGCCTGCCTAAAGCAACTTTGCAAACAATTTCAAGCACCGGCATGGATCAATGATAAAAGTCTGGGCTGGCACGCAGCGTACCTACGTTGGAGCCCCACAGTGTGCTTGGTGTATTTTATTTATTGTTTTTTGTTCCCTTACTGGTTTAGGACAACGGTGGCGACAGACAACTACGGCGCCATGCGTTACCCGTGTTTTGATCTCATAACAGCGTTCGCTGTAAAATCGAAATATTTTGTCTCGGTGAGTAATAGGCACTGAAAATTTCACTAACATTACCGCACCGTGTTTTTTTTCACAGACGAATGCTTACAACAAAAAGCCCGCAGGGCTCTGCTTTGTTTCTCACTGCTCCAAAACTGCCCCAGGCTATTTCGAATGAAGTCTTTTGAGGAAAATTCAATCGACGTCTTGAATGGGCTGCGGTTCTTCAGCGTTGCAAGCGTTGTTTTTATGCACAGTCGATATACACCTGCCTACTTCAACCTGCTTCGTAAGTTGGAAATCATACCTGATACTGTTTTCATAAAAATATGCCTTTTATAAAAAGTGTTTCAAAAAACAACAACAATGTATGTATGCATTGCAGTGGGAGTCTCCTCCACTCATTCAATATTGTGTGGCAGACGCGTAGAATCCTACCATATGCCAAAACATCTGAATAGCACAACAAATGGTTTTTCAAGGCCCACTCTACACAAAACGTTCAGATATATTTTATTACAAACACCAGGAAAATTGTCAACAATGTGAATAAACACGTAGCTATGCGTTTTGGCTTAAGGTGGCGTAATGCGCCCTTTGCTGACTTTCAACAGTAAAGATTGTCGCCTTGTGGGCACTGTGTAAGGGTACTCGCACTAGGCATTATGGGATAGTTTCAAAAGCCCACTGTTACGCAGAGAGACGTTTGTTTTCTTGTGGCATGGTTCAGACATACACTGAGAACCAAAGCGAGGCCAGATATTGTGAAGGCGATGCAGACCGTACCCAAATACGCGTTGCACTCTTGATCGCGAAGCCCTGGCGTTCTCCAAGTTCATTATTGGGTGTCAATGCGAGGAGAAGAAATTGGTGTGCTTTGACTTTTAGCAGCACCGATTCATTTTATGTCATGATATAGTAATTAATATTTTTCGAAATTTGTACACCAGTACTCATTCAGAAACAGTATAGTGAAGTCAGGCTGATTAAGTGCCACCTGAATGTCCCCAAAACCTCGCCACTCCTCCAAGTGAAGGAAGGAGCAGATAGAGAATATGACTGTGTAAATAAATATAGTCGCAATATAATATGAAAACAAAAAACATAAAGTGAGTCTTGGTGTGATATAAGGAACTGGCGGCTGGTGGAAGTAACGCCTAAAAGTACCTCGATGCATAATGTCAACCAAGCCATTCGCTAGCTTTGTATGTAGTGTGTGTAAATAAATACAATTCAGTGATGCATATACTTCCGAGTAACGCTTTCATGTGTAGCAAAAAGTACAAATTCGCGAAACATTTTTTTAAATAAGGGCATTGCTTTAAGCGGTAAGGCTGAACAGGATTATGGTGGCTTGTGGTTTCTCGTGGTGCCTGAGGGGAATGTACATATCAATCGATATACCACGCGCTTGAAAAACAGCCAGTTCGAATCGAGGAGTAAAATTTGTTCAATAAGACATAGCTCTTGCGCTTGAATGAAATATTTAGGAATTCCATGTGCAGTTATTCTCTGTTCTATTCAGGAATAAATATCGAGAGATGAACCTAGTATAAATTTACGTACTACAGCACACGGATCATCACTAAATCTTGTTCATATATTTACTGCCAGATAGATCGCCTTCATTGGTTGACAGCAGTTTAGATGATAATGAAGATGCACAAGCAGTAGAAGGACTGCTGAAATTTTTGTTTCGTGGCTCTGAGCTTTTTCCACGATCAAGCTGCGATATCCACGGATTACTTCATATAATGAAGTTTGCACACGACGGCATCTGATCATCACATGTCACCTCAAACTTGGGAAGTCTGCGACACCACGAAGTTTCCGCAAGTGACGTTAATTATGAGTATATTGTATCTTTGCTTCGCTCAAGGCACCGTGCATCGAGATTATTGCTGCTCACTTCTAAAGAAGTTTATTGTGGTGAATGTTATGAACTCACAAAGCATGTCAGATGGTTCCTTCTTTTGTTTCCAGGGAACCCAGACGAGATGGCTAAATATGATCTGATTACAACGATAATTATTCGAGCACCTCTTTCAGTGGATACATTTTTCTTCATTGGGTATGTTGAAGACAAAGTCATATTCCTGTGCGCCCAACACTGCGCACTTCTTTTATTCAAGAAAGCGAAGATGCTCATCGTCCCCATCAGTCGCCTGTAGCATACATATTGCAGGAAGAACCTCTTTCCCGATGACCTCATTACGGCTTCATACTTAAAAAAAGTAGGTTATTTGTACCATGAAAATTGATGCAATTTTTTAGCATTTTTGAAATAGTGAAACTAACCAAGAATCCCACAAAAAACTGCAAAATATCTTCCAAGTTCCATTAAAAGTATTTGCGCAAATACTCAGACATCTGTGGATTGAGCGCACATCACGTTTCAATGATGAGCATCGATCACGTTTATATCATAACCCTTCCGATCTTATTTTTCACGAACACCTGCTACGGTAATCTAGTGGCTAAGGCACTCGGCTGCTGACCCACTGGTGGCGGGATGGAATCGCGGCCACAGTGGCCACGTTTTCGGTGAAGGCGAAAATGGTTTAGGCCCATGTGCTTAGGTTAAGGTGCATGTTAAATTATCCAATGTGGTCGAAATTTCCGGAGCCCTCCATAGACTCTCTCTCATAACCTGATGGTGGTTTCGGGATGTTAAACTGCAACAGTTTTAATTACAAATTTCACAAACTATGGACACTGAGTTACTCAGAAGCCTCATAAAAGAATACGCTTTCTGTCGCTATAAAACAATTGCCCGCAGCTTCCCTCGGGGGAACACTGAGGAGGATGCGGAGCATATAATTGGTTCACGGGGTGTTAAAGTGCGACTTACTTGAGTCGATGGCTAAATTGGTTAACGTGGTTGTGAAATGGGGTGTTAAATTGCGACTTACTTGGGTCGATGGCTAAATTGGTTAACGTGGTTGTAGGAGGGGGTGTTAAATGAGTGAACACGTACACACGTATGCGAAAGGGCGGCGCTGGTCGAAGGGACGTCGATCATTGTGTTTGTGGATTCGTTGGAATTCATTTCACCGCGACCTTGGACGTCGACGCGCCGTACAAACCAACCGACGAGCGGCAACTGAGCGAGCGAGCGCCGACCTTGAGTATATATACAGCACGACGGCGCATGCACTGTCAGCTGTTGAATGTTCTCGAAGCGCGACGCCACATGCGCGTCCACTGGAGAATCAGGAGAATTGTAGATGTCGAACGCGGTGTGTAGAGGAGGAAGGGTGCACAGATGGTGGAGGAGTGAAGCGCGCGCGGTGTGTAGAGGAGGAAGGGATGCACAGATGGTGGAAGAGTGGGCGACGGCGCGACGGCGCATGCGCGCGCGTCAGCTGTTGAATGTTCGAGAAGCGGTGTGGACGGCGCGGACGGCGCGGACGGCGCACTACAAGGTGCGAGTATAAGATGCTCCGCATCTAAAACAGCGTTTGCTACATCTCCCAGCGCGTATGAGCGCACTGGTTGACACTGTAAACACGGTGCAGTATGTCCTCGTGTATTATAGCACGCTGGTAGCCACTGGGACACGCTGCACAGCGTTGGCAGTGTCACCCAATGCGCTGAAGCACATTAGGCACAATGAAGTGTGGTGCAGCGCCTTACAGCCATCTGGGAGGCACTGGACATGCTATACAGCGTTTGCCGAGAAACTCGGAACACTCGGGATGCATTGGAACAAACCGAATGCAATGGGTGAACTTTTTGTTTAGCACCCCAAGATACCGGGATATTATTTTCTGAATGTAGTATTTGTTTATTGAATGGTATTTATTTTATATTTATTTAATGATATAAGTTTTTTCATAATATTATGCTGATGTATAGATGGGCTCTTTCAGCATAGAATTTTTTTGTTTCTACCCTAAAATACAGAAATATTTGTTACGTGCTACGTGGCTCAAAATACGTCATATCAGCACATCACATTTTTGGTTCTCTATTTACTATGCTCCTACAATATTATTTCAAATAACAACTCTAAAGGATGAATAGGGAACCTAATTGAAGTTCGCGTCTCTCCTCATATCTAGCGTCTGTGTTTGCTAGCTATCGATGAGCGAGAAAGGTTCTGGGCACTCGAGCAGTAAACCACTTCACTGCTTCGAAACTCTTTCTTTTACTGTGTGGTCTATAAGACAACCCTAATGCTTATTTACCATCAGTCCATTACGTATCCTGTATTATGACAGCGTAACGAGTGAAGGCTAAGCATTATTCAGTGAATACCGTTTGCAACGAGATTGCAGACTTTCGTTATCAGTAAAGTTTTGAAAGTAGTAAAATGCAATATCATAATTTTTATACAGGCCAAACAGCATTAAGCAACCCATACAAATTAGATTAAAAAGTATAAGTATGAGTTGTGAGAAACGTCTCCACGCTTTCTGTAGAGTTACCGATAATTCACTTCTGGCTCTTGTGATTTTGGTGGCATCCCAAATATATTTAGTAATTCGTATACAACGAATAATGACGTCTCATGTTTGAATTTAAATTGAGTATTTAGGTACTAAATATATCCTTTTAAAGTTATGTATAATAGGAGAACGAGAAGACGAGTAGGCCAGTCGGTTCTAAGCACAAGTTTTTGCTTAGTAATCGCATGATTAGAAATGCTGCTGGCCTGTTTTTTTTCCTTACAAATATATTTTTCCATACATTGGTTTTTGTTTCAGTGGTTTTCTCGTTGGATACATAAATCTTCCTCATCTACGAAAAAATAATGGCAAGAAAGACTGGCTTCTTTTCTATGCCCATCGCTATTTCAGGTAAAGAAGCATGTTTAGTGTTAGGCGGCTTATAAAGGCAATAAAAATACACCAATTGATATAATTCCCGAAAAACTACTTATGCTAGTGCAGCTTAGAACACCATTAGTACAATTAGTATATTACAAATAAAGTGTTTATTCTCTTGAGACATAATTTGAAATAAGCATGTTATTGGTGCCGCGATGATAGGAGACTGAATAGGGCGCGTGGATGCTCATCCGAAGTATGCCTGTGCGATGCCAGACCGTGTTCAAAAATCTTATCTGGCAAAAATTTTGGGATCGCTCCACTGCAGCATCTCCCATACTCACAATTTTGCTTTGCCACATAAAGCTCTGGATAATATTATTACAAATACGAATGTAACTTATGGGCATTAGGTTCGTAAACATACGGAATGTCAATGATGTTATGGGCCTTTATTACCGCCAAATCGTCAGAGCGGAATTGCGAAAGTTCACTGCAATCAACGTGTTTCAAAACCCCATCCTTGAAAAATACGAGGCTTTTACATTTTATTTTGATTGTATTATGGAAGTTTCAGGCTAAAATAGGGGCCATCCATATTTTGTTGGATATATAAATTGAATAGCTCGAAGAGTTGTTGACTTCGATATTGTCACGCTTTGAATTTCTAATTCGCCATGGCTAGCATGACCCTCCGCCATCGCTTTAGCTCAGTGATTCTCTAACGCCAAGTTAGCGTGGTGTCAACGTCCATGACTTCTTTTAAAGAAGCTAAAAAGTATTTAGAACTTGTTCATGGGGTATTTAAAGCAATAACCCTATGGTTAGGTTTTTATTACTATGGCAGCAAAATTATCAGCGGGCGACGAAATACTTGAGCTTTATAAGTGTCTTTCACTCCACATATCTAGTAGTTTTCTGAACTTGTGAATTACTCTTTCAGGACTATGCCTCTTATGATGGCAACGGTTGCAGTTTGTGCTTTTCTAATGCACCACCTCGGTGACGGACCCCTCTGGATGGATATCATAGGGCGTTACGAGGAAAGTTGCCGAGAAAACTGGTGGGCGAATCTTATCAATCTGCAGGATTTTATTAATAGTCCGGTAAGATTCATATGTGGTTACTCCATCATAAATAATGAAAATACCTATTTACTATATACTAGGTAGTCAGCGTCCTATCTTGAATTGATTTGTTTAACAATTCAACTACTGCTAACAAAGAGTGACTCGACTTAGTAAAAATGTCAACATTTTTCATCGCTGCTTAGATATGACGGCTAAATATATGCAAACAATTGTTCATGTATGAAAGACTGTCTATTTGCCTCGGGTTTCCGCAGAATTTTTGTGAATTTATAGGAACTAGAAAGATACACACCTACAATGTTCTATTACACATACATGCGTCTGTCGTGCAGAACATAGATATAATTAAAATTTCCATGTTTTTAATGAAGAAATACAAGTTTTCTTATCTAGATTGTACCTGCTCATCGATATGCTTTTCGAAAATATGACTTTGATAGTTTTCAGCGTCAAGGTGGTATGTGCGCATAATGAAGCTGCACGGCCCGAACGTTTCTTCATCGCCTTACTGCACGTTGGTGAGAGTGGTAAAGTAGACGCTAAGCGGCTCGTAGACAAATAATTTTGAAGACTGCGAAATGCGAGAGCGCATCCGGGTGGCACCGTGGTTTTTTACCAAGTGCCGTGCATCCAGCGTTAATTCCGTAACAAAAGTAACATCGCAGATTTTATGCGATGAAAAATGTGCTGGAGTTCAAAAAGATGCCAGATTTGAAACTTTGTCACCCACGGTAATAATGAACCCGTTATTCTACCTCAAGTGTTTGACATAGCGTATAGCCAAATCTACAGGGTCGATCACATCTGCTGTCAACTCCTTGTTGTAATTCAGGCCAGTAAATTTGGCACATTTATCCTATTTCACGAGGAAATGAATAGCCGTTTATGGTTTAAAACTATGGCGGCGATATACACGCAGTGATTTTGAATAATTCGATAGACATCCGCTTTTATAACGGCTTGAATGCAAACTAGGTGTTCACGTGAGATGTGGACGACCGTGTAAATTTTCACCAATTTTTTTCTCAAAGTGGCAATGCGTGTGTACGTGGGTGACAGCTTTTTATAGCGGAAAGCAACCTGCTCCCAGGCCTTGCCTTTGAGTTGTTGCCGAATTTTTCTGATGGCAGCATCAGACGAGTTGGAGCTGATGAGAATAGGTTCCTTGTATTTTTATGGACGAGAAAACTTGCCTCTGCCGGAACAAATTTGTATTCTTGGTCTCAAAATTGATCAATTGTTCTGGTTTCTCAGTGAGATCAGTTGCATCATATTTGTTGTCCTCGTGCGTGTGTGTTAGTATCCGAAAGACGGATAAGAAATTCAAGACTAAACAGCCGTGAATATTGAAGAAGCCGATGAGCTCGTGGATAGTGCGGATGGAAGACGGCTGATGAAAATGTTGAATGACTGTGCCTTTCTGAAGAAGCAGTGGATATATTTTTTTAAGCATGATGACCAATCCCGTCAAACTGACAAACAACGAGTCTCCATTTCATGGTCTTGAATATATGGCCATCTTCGGCGAGGTGACGATAAAACAGGCCTAGTTGCTGTAGCTGTTGCTCAGCGTATAAGAGAAACACAAGTGAGTTGTCGAATAAAATAAAGGAGGAAAACCCTTCCAGGGTCACTGTGTCAATGTAGCGCTGTATTTCATCGCAGACTTCTGAAGACCAAACGGCATGCGGGGTTAATATAAGAGTCTCTTTGCATGAAAATATCTACAAGCACCAAAGGAATTCGACAGTAAGCCTTAGCGAGGTAAAGTTTAGAGTATCAGTGCCCCACGTATAGGCCCAGAGATTTCTGCAATGTGGTGAAATGCCTATTGGCTCTAAACAGTGTCATTTTGAAGCTTGGTAATTGGCACATGGTCATCAAAGGGCGCTTTTAGTATGATGTCCAGTGTACATAAGTAAATATTCCTTCACACGTGAAAATATTACCTGTTACATGACGACGTTATCTACAAAGTGACTGGTCGCAAACGGCCACAAATGACCACTTTAGGTGCAAAGCAAAAGCTTTGGTTCAGTCGTTCACTGCTAGATTTTTTATCTTCTAACAGCCGTTGCAAAATTTGGAGGCAAATAGATATACATGAATAGCATGCCAGCATATTTTACAAGGCAATCATATGCAAGCACGCGTAATTAAACTGTGGGTGTAGGTCACACACAGGTGTGAACATTGTTAGCGCAGAGCCCTCTTTTTTATCCCCTTGGAATTCAATGCGCAACTTGTGCTAGTCAACAGTGTGAACGAGCCTGAACGGCGTTACGAATGGCACAACGTCTCGACCTCAAGATTGTTGAAACCCATGAGTTGCCATATTGCAGCGATCTGATGCAAAGTGGTGGGCTATGGTATGAGTGAATGGGCCTGCCTTGGTAATATGATGAGTCCCTTTGTGTCTCACTGGAGGAAGGAAAATTAGTCAGCCGCAAGGACATTCATCTATATGGCATGAGACGTTTATCTTCGGTGTTGGCAGACTTCGTTGGTGCTTCTGTTTACGGCTCGGGCGTGAGAATGCGGTGCTTTTGCAAAAATAGAGATATATCGTATCGAGGAGGCTTTCCTGGCACAAGCTTACTAACAGCGTGTCTTGCCATAAAAAGTATGTGCCCAAGGTGCGAAGACAGCGCATACCTACAGAAACATTCATCTAAACGCGTCATGGAGACCAGCGTTGAAACACAGAAATCGTTTTCTGTTGGTAACAATTAGTGCTTTGTTTGCTGTTTGCCGGCTTCCGTAAGCTTGCATGTACTTTAGGATAGGAGTTGAGGTTCGGATAACACTGGCTTTCACACCGGTATCTTTAGGAAAACACTGTTCGGTGAAACTGCTCATCTCAAAAAAAAAAACAAGCGGCCGACTTACTCACTAGGACCACTCGCCGCTTAACGCAGTGCGAAAGGCAATAGTACCTTACACTTTCACGCTGTTTCACAAAAGGTGGCATGTTGCTATGATTCACCTTGGCGTATTCAGGCCGAGGAATTGCGGTGGAAGAAAGAGCGTGTATGGTAGGGAACGCACTTGCGGTGAGTTGATGGAGCTATCTAAATGCTGCAGTTAGATAACGACGCAGATTTCATCGCACAGGTTCAACATCGAGCCTGAAGAATGTTATTAAATGATCCGGAACATTGCAAGTGAGAAAGCCCAGGATTTTCAGCATCCAAGGTAGCACTGATAGTTGGGCTAGTTGATAATACATTATGGGCGGTAACAGCGCACAAACTCACGGGACTAAGAGAAGGCACACAAACAAAGCACTGACTCTCAACAGAAGACTTATTGAAATATACACAATATCTAATCACATAAGATAAACATACATACCGTGCGAAAGGGGCCAGCTAGGGACCGTGTCGACGTTACTAACAATTTTACGCGGCGGGTAACTGCAAAAGTGCGACAAATTCAATTCAAACAAGCATGCTACTGATTACGATTTCTTCTCTCTCATGTAGAGATTTCGATGCTTGACTAACGCACGACTCCCGAACGTTTTTGGTATAGACTGCTTCCACAAGTTCACTTGTGATCCTATCGCTGTTTGAAGAGCACTATTGTTTCATTGAACAAAGGCCGGCACCCACACTTGTGGCAGTGCGAAGGAAGATTTGCGTACGTGCTGATCTTGAATATTCCGGACTGTTCTTTTAGCCGTACATAGACAACGCCCTGTTTGCCCGATATAAACCTTTTCGCATGTTAAGGAAAATCTAGGTGCCGGCCTTTGTTCATTAAAACGACAGTGCTCTTCAAACATAGCGACCAGATTACAAGAGAATTTGTGGAAACAGTCTATATCAAACACGATCGGGAGTGCTGCGTTAGTCAAACATCGATATCTTTACATGAAAAAGAAGAAATGTTAATCAGTAGCATGTTTGTTTGAATTGAACTTGTCGCACCTGCGCAGTTACCCATGGCGTAAAATTCTTCATGACGTTGACACGGTCCCTAGCTGGGCCCTCTGCGCATGGTCTATATGTTTATTTCATTTGTTCAGATATTGTGTATATTTCAATAAATCTTCAGTTGAGAGTCATCGCTTGTTTGTGTCCCTTTTCTTGTCTTACGAGTCCACTGACCTGAATGCCCCCGAGCACTCGGCACTGGATCTCCATAACCTTCAGTCACTTGCCCGCATAGTTTTTGCAGCGGGCCGCGGCAGCCGTCCTCATTATCGACGATGCTACTTGATCTACTACAGAGCCTAACGAGATGGAGGAAGCGGCTTAACAGCACGACTCAAGATGACAGAGTGATAACTTCCTGCGGAGCTTCATTGGCAAAGTACATAAAATATGTAGAATTGTGCAAGTGTACAAAAACGCGCGTATGTAACGTCAAGATTAAACACCGTTGCAACATCACAAAATAAAGTTTCATAGATGGTTAGCCTGATTGAGAATTTACACTCCATTAAATGAACAACGCCAATGTAGGGGCATTGATTAATGTGACGCCAGCGTTTGATATGTGATGAGCCTCTGGTATTTCTCAGAAATTTGTAACAGCTTCTCCTCCACCACTTCACAATACTCAAACAAAAGGGAACAGTTCTGCTGTTTGTTTCCAATGTCTCCCTGGTTTGTTGTGTAAACATTGTAATTGTATTTTGGCCTTCGATTTAAGCTGCGCTCCACTTAGCCTATGCACCTTTTGTGACACGAGACTGCTATATATATAAAAAAAACACCCACACTTCCCATGGCACGAACCGCGTTTCATGCTTGGTTGACCGAATAGTGGCAGGCGATTTGGGTGCGTTGACAGGTTTTCGAATTGCCGCTGTAAGTTATCTGGCGCCAAAAGCTCCACGTTCACGCTATCTCACCATTCTTTTTTTAGTCGCTGACGAATTTATTGCACGTACGGTAAAGGTATGGATCTTATAGTGCAGTTAGATCCTGGCGGTGACTCAAAGTTTCAGACTTTCTTTATCTGCTTTAACAAGATTTCAGCTATAGATGACGCTGAAAAGCTGGGTACCCAGCACGCGATTGCCATTCCGCTTGAACTGTTAAACAGTAAAAAATACAGTAAAAATAACACGGCATATTCACTGAGTGAATGATTATGAGCGGAGCGAAGCGTGAGTCTGTTGGTCTGCCTGCCTGTCTGTCTGTCTTTCTGTCCATCTGTCTACCTCTGTCTGTCTGTGCGTGCGTCCACCCGTCCGTCTGCCCATGCGTTGAACCAAGCATCAGTCTGTCCACCTGTCCATCTGCCCACTCAGCCGTCCATTCATGCGTCTGTCTGTGCGTCCATTCGTCTGTCCGTCTGTTTTTTACCAGTTTCTGTCTGTCTGTCTGTCTGTCTGTCTGTCTGTCTGTCTGTCTGTCTGTCTGTCTGTCTGTCTGTCTGTCTGTCTGTCTGTCTGATACTGCTGGTTACGCCTGACGCAGGACAAGGTTAGACTAAGAGGAGCTTCGCCCCTAAAAGAGAGGATGACCTAACTTTAGGTCTGGTGGTTCCATGCAGCCAATTTCCCACAGGGTGCGTGCCCTCCCAAGCAACAACTTCGTTATATGAAAAACCAGGCGGGAAGCGTGCTTGTACCTATTTATTAAGTAGGTACCTGGAGGCAGCGAGAATGTCCTCCCACGGCAGCGGCAAGTGCTGAACTATTTCTCTAAGACTGTGGTGGGTTATGGTGTGCCCAGGGGCCTTCACAGAACTTTATGGGGCTACCTTTTGAGTGCTAGGTTGGCGTACTCCTCTACCCACTGAAAAAAACTGGTGGTTTCCCGGTTGGCAATGAGAATAGAACCCGGCACCTCTCTCATTGAAAGCGGGCGCTCTAACTATGTAGCCATCACGGTGGTTTGTCATAATCAAATCACTGCATGAGACGATGATAGGATTTCCTATAGGCTGGTTGAAGAGACAAACATTAGTAGTAATGCTTCGTTTAAATAACTCAGAATGGGAAGAGTCAAACGGTAAGAGAGGTTTTCCAGTTCTAAGTTCAGACAACCAGCAAAGAAGATCAGGATAAATTATAAAATTTAAATCGAAAATGTGTAAGCGGTTATCGAGGGGAATCCCTTGAGTTCATAAAACCGGGTTTAGACATTCATTAGAACTCGTAATAATATGGTCAGTTGGGTGCTTGCAGGTGGTCTTCTGCGTAACGACATATCTAAACGCCAATATTTGATGAAGAATGCTCATCGGCAGTTTGCATAGATATGCAAGATACATGTCACTAGGAATTAGGCCAAGGAATCACCGAGTACAGACACCACTACTATGTATGTGCAATATTTAAACAAAGAAAGGGACAACTCGATATGAAATAACAGAAGATCTAAGAGGTCACTGTTAGGAACGCCCTTAAGATTCTGGAAGGCTAGAACACCAAATGAGTCGATGGCATCATCAACACACTGTACCAACTTCCCATGCAGCAACGAATATTATAGGAACCGAAAATATTTTAAGCCACTGTCAGTCCAGTGAAAAACGTTACCCAGTATGTGCCGTGTACTCAGATTTGGGTGCACGTTAATGAACCCCAGGTGGTCAAAACTTCCGGAGCCCTCCACTACGACGTCTCTCATAATCATATGGTGGTTTTGGGACGTTAAACCCCACAAATCAATCAATCAATAACCCAGTATGTGCGAATTTTAACTAGAAAGGGGTCATCGTTGGTAAGCAATAATGCCACAGATTTGGCCATATTCTTCTCTCCGTCACAATTATCCGCTGAGTCAATGAGGCTTATGTCCGAAAGCCGCATAGAACATCTCAAGGTAGAGCTTCTTGCTCTTATCGATTGCTTTGGCAAGTAATTCAAAACACATTGTGGCGCACATATTTCTTGCTGGAAATTTAACTTTTCAGAGGGAGGTGACGACCACTGAATGAACGCTGCGGTTCCTTTCTCGATGAATAAAGTGTTATACAAAACAGCAAGATCTCCCGTGTCATCTGAAGGCAGTAGGGCAAACTATCTGTGTTTCATGTAACCCTCTACTTTTTTTGAGAGGCAGCTTTTTTTGCTAAAAGGATTAAAACGCGAAATAATACCGCAGCCATCGTACACACACCAGTCCTTTTTACCATCAGGAATTTGTCAATCGACTTGTCTGACGTAGGTGAGCAGATCATACGGCAAATGGGCCAGTTCTGTGGCAAACAAATGTCCGCAGCACAACACTTCTCTAATCAGTCCAGGGAGCAGAACGCCACCCAGTGTGTGTGCCGCGTCTCTCCAGTTCTTAGGGGCCATGACACTAAGCTGCAAGAGCATATGCTGCCACAGGTTCCCCGCTTTAGTTCAATTGAAGTAGAAAATTCTCTCCACCCATTTTTTTTTTGATGCAACTGTCTGTTTCAATTGACTGAAAACCGGAGTCTGTTACCGTCGTTTCAACGTCGATGAGAGTAACATTACTAGGGGCTAAATTACTACATAGATAATTTCATGTGATCTTTTAGTAGATGCTATATTAATAACATTTTGGTCGCTGAAGTACATGTGCTCTTTTCCTCACTTCCAGTGCTTGCCACACACATGGTACTCAGCGGTGGACTTCCAGCTTTACCTCATTTCTCCCATCTTTCTTTATCTACTTTACAGGTAAGGTATGTTTATGCCTTCACTAAATACGGCATAATTTGTGTTCATGCAATGCATGAGTCTTAAACTCACCTCCGCTAGTAAAGGCGCAGCCACAAAATTCATTCTCCTAATGGGTCAGTATGCTACCAAAGGATATGGCATAGAGGAATGAACTTTGGTCACAATGTTAGCTAAAGTAACCATTGCGCAGCAGGCTTTTTCACATATGAAGGTGATATGACGTCAGTTTTGGGAAAAACGTTCATAATAATCCCGATAATACTTCTTACTCTTGTTCCGTGGTTATAATTTAGCACGTGACAGGCGGGTGTATTGTCGCACAGAAAGAAAAACGTAGAAATAAAAACAGCCACGTCTGGTTAAGCCATAAACGTACTTATTCTACAGAAAAAATTGGACAAAGGCAGCAATGTGTGGATGTTTTGTGGAAAGCATGCGGGCGCTGTGCGGGTTATGATGGTGTGTTTGAGACTGCTAGTGCAGTGTGAGCATCTGTAAAGTCTCACCACATTTTGAAGATTGACATTAAATTCATACCTGTTATCGCTGTGCTCCGAAGTAATCTGGTCATGTAGAGGATGAAATTAAGTAATGAGTAGGAGCGTGATAAAACCCAAACATAATACTTAAAAACTTATTTTTGAGAGCTTTGTTTCTGAGCGATGTACATGCAACGCTTCCGTGTAACGTGCTTCGTTTAGTTGTATTATATCTTTCTAGGTGGCCTCGTGTAGGAGTTTCCATCAGCGGAGTGGTCATTGTGGTGTCCACTATTTCCGTGACTGTGCATACTTCAATTCGGGGAATGCGGTTCGTATTCCTAGTCGCTTGTGCCATTGCGTTGTAGCCTATTATTCACACAATTTGGCTCTGCATGGCAAACGTATTTACCAAATGTATGACAACAGTATAAGCGCATGCGAGAGAGAGATGTACCATTATATGATCAGGTGGTTTTTGGAACAGGTCCCCGCTTGAAAGGCGGCCAGAAGCTCTTGCGCTTTGGTGGCAATTAGGGCCATCTGGATGGTCCATAGCTGCTCTGCCGGAACCGCAGTACGCAGTGTGGCGTCTCATTGTTCACCATTAACTATATGTTGTGGCTCCGCCAAGACAACTGTAATCAAGCCCCCAAAATAGTTTGCAGATTCGCCCGTTCTCTGCGTACTGTTAATTCAAATCTGAGAAATTGCTTTGAGGAGCATACGATCGAGCAACTTTGCTACAAAGATCCGATGCATATTTCGAAATATTCCACTCCACACGTACAGTAAACATCTCCGCAACATAAAGCAAAATATAGCTTGATGGCAGTGACTTCTGCTAATGAACGTTCATGAACAGCGACGATATGCCTGTGTGCCGCTGGTGCAGTCACGATATCGCGGAAATCCTCAAAAAATATAGACGGCTAAATTGTGTATATTACAGTTCGTTCTGGTGACAATTGGCTACAAGAAGGAAGAAACGAAAATAAAAACACCAGAGAGATTATCCAGGTAAGTGTTCAGTTGGTTGCCCTACACGGAGGAAAGATGAGGAGACTGAAAAAAAAACCAAATAACAGAACGCTACTTCGAAAACAAATTAGGGCAGCCTCCTTGGCATTGCAAGATTTCCAATGGTTTCCATGCAGCCATGCACTCAATTCAAGCGAAAAAAAATGTTTGCCATTGTGGCAACTGCAGCTACCTCTTTCGAAGAGGTATTACAGAGAATGCAAGAAAACACGAGCTTGAATCAGAGCAGAGGGAAAAATTACAAGAAGTAGAGAAGGGCGGCTTGGTATCGCCTGGCTCCAAAAGAGAGAAATAAATAAAAGGAAGAGACGGGGAGGTTAACCTAGACAAACTGGTTTGCTACCCTGTACGGGGGTGGGGAAAAGAGTCGGAAAGAGGATAGAAATTAAGAGATAAAAAATAAATTGAAAAAAAAACACACACACACATGCGCACACATTCAGGGAGTTCCGATCACAGTCGTTTGGACAGGCCGGTTGAACGCAAGAAGCGCCAACAACTCTATGCTAGTTTCGGTTTCAAAGAACATGCGCACCCGTAGTGTTTGCGAAATCTTAAGATCTGAAAGAAGGTTTCCGCAGCAACCCTTCTCTCAGTTTTTGTCCCTTTACTGTCCTCGGTGATCTCACCTATGACGTCATGAAAGAAATATTCTCTTCGGGATTGATTTGTAGTTGAATTCCCGTTCGCCGCCACTGCTAAAAGCGGCGCTGCTGCTGCGTATCGCCATGCGAGAGTGCGTACATGGGAGGTATAGGGAGTGTCCGCTCCCTGGTGTCACCGTAACGAGGTCAGAGCGGCAATAGCACACAGCACGCATGGTCCACACTACACACGCTCGTGGCCCATGTGCCAGCAGTCGTCGCCTTCAAAAGAGAAAGAACGCGGTAAGCTACCAGCTGGAACAGCGATAAATATCACATTTTCATTCACCCTTATGTGCAAGAAAGCCCCACTATACTGTTTATAATTTACATTTGTGAATTCAGTTACACCGCACACCTCGTTTTACCCTCCTCTGTTTCAAGTTAGGCTATGGGCATTCTTTGTTCCTAATCTTCGTTCCTTAGTCTACAAAGTTATAGCTTTCTCTAACTCTGTATATGAATAATAATTCAAAAGTACTTGTGGTAAGCACTTCTTTGAATTTGAACACTTGATTAGTATAGGTGCCCACGAAAGAGCATTTTCTCAAGAACACTTACGGTGCCATATTGACACATGCACATCCTCTCTTAGTATAAGCAAAACGTTTAATTTGGTGTTGATTATTTCATACGGTGTTAGCTATACTAAGTTTTATGAGATCCGCGCAGCTGAGCCAATGATACGCAATCTTCGAGTGCATATTCTCGAAAAGTGGGAATAAATGCCATGTGTTCAAAAGCCGTTGCCCGTCCCCATGACCTCTACAGACAATCTCGTCAGATTACTTTTACTTGAAACCAGCCTTTTGTGCGGATTGGAAATGATATCTGCCTGGCGATTTGGCCCCAATTTTCATAGGAAGCAATTTCTTGACTCCATGATAGGGAAAAAAGAGGTATCGCTTGTTTATGGTAGAACTTGCAAATGGCCGAAAAATAAGACAGCTGTGCCTTGTACGCATTACGTGTTCATATCTGAAGTACGAACTATTTGTTAGGCATTGTCTAAAATTTTGCATGTAGTCGGCACAGATACAGACTCTGTACAGGAGGAAACGCCATTGGGGGCGAAAACATCGCTGGATCCTGAAGATATTGTCTCTTACCTCGAATCTATCAAGCGGCCGTCGTGCGCTCTGTAGCTTCTATGCTCCTAACTTATGCTTCCATTCGCCTTAGACAAATATTCTTAAGCTTCGGCAGCACTGCATTCAGATATATTCAGCACCTTTTTTTACAGCCACACTCAACTAATCGTTGTTTTAGGCTTAGCAAGCGGCGATGGCAACTTTTCTGATGTCAGACTGCCAGACGGCATACATTGCGCGTTTTCTTTTTTTGTCTGATCCTGAATAGATGGCAACGATTTTTCAAGCACCAGCTTGACAATATAATATATGATTTGATGCTACGTTTTTTCTTTCGAATACCGGGGCCACCATAGAGAAAACGTGCTGTACGACTTCGACCTCAGTGTGTTGTAGAGGCGTGTATAATTTCTGTTGAAGGAAAGAAATTCTGACGCAGCGCTCACTGCTTACGACATGGCACGGAATGATACATTTAGGTCTGCTCGCCCTCTTGATTGGTCGTGAAGGATTGACGGGTCCACAGTGCTGCACATATCTACTAAAACAGCAACTAAGTTTTTACTTCCCCATTCTCTATCTCTGCGATACACCTAATAGTAATATGCATTACTTCATATTCATACAGTTTTTTTTCTGACACTTCCCGGATTTTCGTTTCGAAGCGTTTTTGAAGTCACAAGCTGTGAAGCTTCTTACTATACACGCATATTGCGAGCAGCACGCACCAAAAATAATCAAAAAAGGAAAAGTAAGCGCGTTCTCCAAAAAGCTGAGTATTGAATTCAGGGGCTGAAATTGTTTGGTAATGTTCTTTTACCGAACAACATTGGTTCCCAGACGAGAAAGTGTCCGCACTTTTTAAAATCGAAAGTCGTAAGCTCCCAGTAAAACAATCCAACTGAGCGTCAGCTCCAGCTGTGTACCCAAAATATGGCGAGATCTGCTTAAAGCCGCGACACCAGCTTTAGCGTCGACACGAATGATAAAAAAAGACGGAAAAATGAAGGTCTTTCGAAATTCACGTAGTACTCAAGTGATTGTGTGTGCTTGTCGGCAGTCAGCGTACTAAACATCACACGATCTTCATGCAACATGAGGTCACATATCAGCAGAATGTGTGACATCGTTATGACGTCACTACTTGACGGCACATAGTAACGTCAACGCTCGATATTGTCAGTAGGGCAAAGGAAGTTCAAGGCTATTGTAGGTGTAAAAAGCTTTCTGGGGAGGCTGGGGAAGTAAAGGAAATCAGCTACGAAGAAGAACGCAATATGTTTCCCACGTACTGAAAACTTGGACCGGCTCATTAACGCAAGGCAGTCTAGCATGCCAGAACATGCGTGGACTATAAGCGACGCAAGACATCGATTATAAAGTCGTGAGGATTTCCGAAACCGACTGAGCCTTCTCACCTTCCATTTGAGCAGGTCAGCATGGTCATACTAAGGCCGCTCGTGGAGCCAACATCCGGTAACAAGTGAACTTTGGTGGCTGCTGACTACCCACGCGCTACGCATTGATGAAATTCCTCCTCCTAAATGGAACACCTGAAAACACTATTAAACATAAACGAAGAACTATCTAGCTCAAGAACTGCTGCGGCAAAAAATCCAAGTTATCTAAAAAGAACCGCCTACTACGTCCAGGCGGTTACTACCTCCAGGTCTGAATATTCGCTAATGTTGCAAGAAATCTAGAAACCCATATATATATAGCTATAAGCAATAGAAGTACTTTGTTACAGAGGTTTGACCTAATTACCTGGGTTATGAATGTCTAATGCTCCAAGAATACTTGCAACTTTTGTAATCAACCGCATCATGTGATATCAAACCATCAGTTCCTACATTATTCATATGCAGCATTGTCGCACATTATGTGACTGCACATAGTTTACAGTTGTCACTGCTCTATCAAACATATGTCGACTACTATGGTAATTTTACCAGTAAGTAGGCTATGGTGAGCATGTGTTCTATCTGCTACGTTCCGTGGCCTCTCGCTAAACATGGTACGAGTGTGTGAACCGTACTCTGTTATCATTTGATGGTAACTTTATCATCGATATTGTCATCGATATAGCTGGATCGTAGGTGTGGCAGCTACGACCTTCTCATCAATAGTGATGGAGTGGAATGCATGAGTGATTATGCCCACTCTGTATTTTGTACTGTTTTTCCAGCAATATTCCTGGTGTTTACAACTTTATGACGGACGTCTATATCAAGCCATACTATCGCGTTGCGACATATGTGAGCGGCATTCTTTTTAGCCACTACATTGTGGTGAACAAAGAGAGCATCTCGTCAAAAAAGGTAAACAGAAGAAACAATTTGTTAAATGTGTTCTTTATTTAGCACATAATGATGACCATATTTGGCCAGCATCGCAGACACTCGTTCTTACAATTCCTGCTCCGCATACGTAAGTCAATATATCTTCAAAGGCAGAAATTTCTCAAATAGCTCCCTACGGAAACGATCTTGAAGGAAGGGCATGGTGGTATTCAGCGGTAGTCCACTCGGTATACGTATAACCATACCATTCTCGTGCAGTTTACCATAGCGTTTTCACATGTCTACGAGAATTCTGATAGATGTAGTTGGCTTTATCTCTACATAAGTGGTTGTGCGTACAACTAAGTGGCAGACAGTAGATAAGTAAATCTCTGGAAGAAAAAGAAATTGTTAGAAAACTGACTTTAACAGAGAAGATGACATCGGAGTATTGGGAAACAAGTAACAGCTTGAAAGGAGAGAAATACAAACGAATGTTGGTTTACCTGGGTATAGCTTGTAATTTTCTTCACAAATTATTCGAACTAACCTTACATTAAGCAGGCTATTACATTTCGTTTTGCTGCTCGTTTGTTCTGGAGCACAATCGTGAGAGTGAAAAGTAACTAAGATGCACAGTGGTGTGGATTCATGTAATTAACGGCACTAAGTTGGCATGTTGGTAAATCATACGGAATTGTACTGGTTGATAGCTTTGAAAAAAGAAAGTGTACATTAGAGGGCTCACTTGTTTAGACACAATAAAAATGCGATCTAACAGACAATTATGCAAAAAAATATATGAAATGTCTTAGAGGTAACTGCACCATACGTGTGTAGAAGGGAAAGTACACTAAAAGGTAACCTGTTGTGGGACGGTACCAAACTAGCGACCATGAAGTAAGGCTAATCGGTGCCCGACCAACTGAGCTAGTACGGCGGCTATCCCCCTGTCCCCGTCGTGGCCTATATGTGTTCAATAAACGTGAGAGCTTACTTTAAACGCGCACTGATGAATATGGCATCTACTCTCATTGAATTCTCATATGAATGCATGTCGAACACAATGTATTGCTTTCTAGGTAATAGTGCTCAGGAGATCTTATGTGTTTAGAAGTTTTTTTAACCATTTCGAGTACTTTATACTCAACTATGGGAGTGCACTGAGTCGTACCGCTAAGAGATAAAACAAATAAAACTATTACGAAGATGGGCAACAACCAATTTAGTTTTCCCCGCACTCCTACAACGTCAGGACTTTGAGTGTCAGGATTCTTTCAAATGAAAACTGTGGAAGAACCAGCTCAGTTTACGTGCACATGGTTTAAAGAGAGCTCGAGCGTGCGTCTGAAGTTGCCAGGTTTGCCCGGGCGCCAAATTCATCCAAGTGGGTCGACACTTAGGAATATTATCCGGACATTTATTGTGAAAGCTGGTATAAAAGAAGATCACGGCTTAAGCGTGGCACCATAGTTGTCCATCGCCGCCGCCGTGAATGTCCGAAATCTGTACTTAATGATAAAAAATCAGTAAATAAAACACCAAGAACACAGCGGGGCGAAATTCAGATCCCCTGCGTACCAGCCCAGTATTCTACCGCTGAACTGCGCCCGTGCTAGATAATTGTTCGCAGAGTCACCTTAGGCAGACTTGATCTTGGGAAAGGAATCGCGGTATTATCAGTACTAAAGCGTTTTAGAACAACAAAGGAAGAACCAGGCATCACACATTGCGAATAGCGTAACGAGTTGGTCGTCCAACACTACAACCTATTACAAAAGCTTGTTCTTTATCACCTACTTCTGTGGCGCATACCCACTTATCGCCTCGTTCCTCGTAGCCGTCAGCCACAGCATGAACGATTGGCCCAAAATTTGTTGCAAGTGTTTAGCGGATACCACGCTTCTCAGAAGAATGACGAAGGATAGCACGGAGAATGCCAGCCTACGAATCAGTAATATGAATATTAATGCCGTAGAGGGTATCCAGCAAGTGTGTTTGCAGCAGTTACCAAATGAGTGTTTAGAAAAGGCTCTGAAAGGCCACTCTTCTATTTTTCACTGTGACTGTGCTGTGCCTTCCAGGTCAGCCTTGCGTTTTTTTGTGTGTGTTCGCGTCATGCTGGCGGCAGGCTAAGCATCATCTCTAGTGGGTCTAGCTCGGCGATGTGACTACCCGTCCTTTTCGCCAAGCGCGAAGTCGCGAATGACTGATTCATTGATTGATACGTAGAGTTTAACATCCGAAAACCACCATATGATTATGAGAGACGCCGTATTGGAGAGCTTCAGAAATTTCGACCACCTGGGGTTCTTTAACGTGCACCGAAATCTGAGCGCATGGGCCTACAACATTTTCGTGTCCATAGGAATTGCAGCCGCCGCAGCTGGGATTTGATCCCGCGACCAGCGGGTCTGCAGCCGAGTACCTTAGCCACTAGACCACCGCGGCTGGGTAATCACAAATGCCGCTTACTACCGACAAAATGAGCAGCTCTGTGGAGGATAGACAAAAACACTGGGTACTTCGGTCACGTCTCATGAACAAGACGGCGCAGCATACGAAGGTGCGAGTTTCGTAGAGTACAACACGAGTTATAAAGTGGTGAAAGCAGGAAAATGAAGAAAAAGGAATGCACCTAAACAACCGCACCACTTTCACAACATAAAAACCATCCAAGCAGCGGACAGGTGGGCTCCTCTCAGACGCCTTCTAACTCGTGCGCCCACCTGCCCCCAAGAAGACATCAAGATAATGTATCACCTGAAAGGGGACTTGAACATACAAATGTCAGACCTATCTTAGTGAGAAAAACCGTTAACAACAGCAAGTCATGATCAAATCGAACCACGGAGGAAGCTATTTTCGCGAGCACTCTGCAGAATATTATGGTGGCAAGCACGCCGTTTAGAGAAAATATAGGTAAGCACCTGGGCGTGGGGGTTATCCAACCAGCTGGAAAAAAGAACAAAGTAAGCACTTAGGAAAACAAAAGAATGCGACACCTGGAAAGGGGCAATCCGACACATTGACAGGGCTGACGATCATCTTAGTACTGAGGATCAAATGTCCAAGTACTGGGGATCAGTGATCGTTGTTCGATGAACTTCGTATCCTGACTTTCGTGATATACGAGCCCACTTTGGTATCCAGCTACTTATATCGCCGACAAGTGGACATATGCTACGTATGCGGGAAATTCGGTTATCGTGCAGACGTTTGCCCCGACCCTGGCTTCCTCAATTGCAGAGGCTGTGGAATTGTAAATCCACTCTCATACCAAGTTTGCCATCCACAACGCAAATTATGTGGAGTCTTGAATGTAATGGCGGGCAGCGTGTGCTCTAAAAGCTACCTCATCCCGATGGAGTGTGCGTACGACGACAACTAATTTGATTGGGGCAACAAGATTAGGTAGAGCTAGACGAAGACATTCAATAGACAGAACAAGGCTTATCTAAGTAGAAGACGTCAACACGCAGTTACTTCCGCTCTTGAAGCGAAGACGCCCACTTGCAAGGACCTCGACGTCTAACAGGAGTCGCTCAGGGATCACAGGTGCGTTTTGCAAGAAAGAACAGCAGATGCGACGGCACGTGGGCGGATAATTTCAGAGGCGCCACGACGACTACGCTCAAGAAAAAAAACGCGAGTTCTTTAAAACTGATAAAGATAGGATAGCTAACTTAGAACAGGATAATTATGAGAACATAAAGCCGCGTGTACAAAGCGAATGCTCGAATTATCTGAAGCACGTTGTGCGAACAGCAGTACGTCAACGCGCACTCCCGAATCACTAGCTCATATAAAAACTCTCTTACTACTTTAGATTGCGAGACAGGGAAGATAATGCGAAGAATGGTCGGCTTCTAAAGAGTGAGCTGTAAAGCAACCGCGAACGCCCGTGCGATCAGAGATGAGATTTCAAGAATGCCATGGACGTCATGAGCGAAAATATGAGGCTAATGACCGAGAGCATTTGTCGCAAACAAGCTCTCAACAAACCGCGCGTCTTCGAATTATAACCCTTACGTACTAATTGAGGCGCCGAACAGACGAAATAAAAGCCAGTGCTAAAGAGAGGCAAGCATGAAAAGACGTTATGCGCATGCCTCTTCCTCCCCCCCCCCCAAAAAAAGGCCGCTGCCACGCCGTCTGACCTCCTCGCATCAATCACCGAGCGATCTCCAGCAATATCGAGAAAGAAGGAGTGAGTGACTCTTTGGTTGTGTTAGGGGCCACGAGTTGTTCGATAAAGGTCGCGCACTTTCCCTCAGCTTTGGCTGCGCAGTGCGCCGACGAAATTCCCAGCTGTTCCCCGGGCATATAATTCCCAGAGCATATAAGACAGCAGCGCGGAGTGGTATCAGGAGATGAAAAGACTTTTCCACCGGAAGGCCAAGGCTTCTTTTAGAGTTACCAAGCAGCAGAGACGAAGTGTGTTTTCTACCTGTGAGTGAAGGCTTGTCTTAGAAGCAAGAGAAGAGTGTGTGTTTACCACCCGTGGGTAAAAAAGTGTTCTGCAGTCACAGCGCGTGAGTGGCCGACATTTTACCAGCGAAAAGTTAGATAAATGAAGTGCGGGCATTTGACAATGCAAGTTTCGTAGAAGAGAAACTTCGGACGCAGTGGGACGACAACCAGTGCTGGGCTTTAGGTGAGTGTTTCCTTCAAGAGAAGCATTCATGTTTTTTTCCAAGAACGTTGGACTGAGTACGTTTGACGAACATATTACCTAAAAATGTTTCGGTTGCCTAATGCATGAGATTGCTTTTAATGCGTGTTGTTGTTTGTGCCTGCCGTTTTAGTGTATCTTGTTTTGTTGTGTAGCCCATTGTTCTGAGTATCTTGTGAATGGTGACGTATTGTATCAGGTCATTGCCGGGAGTGCCTGTTCACGTGTCGATTATTTTGCCTTATCTGTGAGAAAAATTATGTTTTGTCATCAACTCTCGGCTCTAAAACTAAGGAGACCAAGTGCGAATTGTCCGTGTGCTTGTGGTTCACTTTAGGGGCCGCTACGTCCGCCCTTGAAATCAGTCCAGAGATTGCTTCTCCAACTAGGGGAACAGTGACAGCATGTTGCGGATGAAGGACAAAATAGAAATAGAAAAGTACAAAAAATGAGAATATGTATGAAAAACATGGTAGTACCGGCCTTGGAGACGATAAAGTCAAAGCCCAACGGTTTGCATGGCTTTCTGCAGGCTGCATTCACAGCAAGCAAAGGGGGCTAGATAGTCAACATGACAGTGAAAAACAATACACGATATCTCTGCATTCGGGAATCGAACTGTAGGGGGATCACCTCACAAGAGGAGGTCCTCTCGCAGATGGTAAAATCAGAAACCGCGGAATCACTTTTAGTTTCGCTACAAGAAACAATCACAACGAAACTGTCCCTCACGTGTTATAAGGCAGAAACTAGCAGAAACGAACAAGGCAAAGGAGTCGCTACTCTTATTCACAAGAAGGTGCCGCAGATTCGCCATGAAATCCGCTCCACAGCCTGATATCTTGAACACTTCACGACCGAGGTTATAGCTTATGCCCGCTTAGAGAACATGGAAAGCATCTTTTTAACTATTTTGCACAGCAGCCTCAAGGACACAAGGCAAGGGTTCAGAAGTGTAGTGGGCAAGATCACAAACCTCGTCGAAGATAGTTTCCTAATAATAGGCGGCGATTTTAACGTCCCACACCAGGCCTAGGGCTACGCGTATCCCTCTTGCAAAGGGGAGCATAGACCCAGAAACTGATCAAAGACCCGGAAACTTCCCTTAGCTGCGGTACTTCCACGTGCTGCGACACCAAATCACAGGTCACTTTCGTCCGGGGCACTGAGAAATGTGGCGGGTACAACTGGAGCGTAGACCATGGCAGCGTTCACTCCCTTCTCTGAATTGATGCAGGACTCCCAGGAAATAAGCAAAGGTGTACAAAATAATGCAGTCAGGCAAATATAGTGAAATATGGACTGAGTCCTAAACCTCATCAGAAAAAAACACAAAGCACAGAATAGAAAGCTGAACCGAACAGCTCAAAACCTATACCGCAGCGCTGAACAAACGATTACCAGGAAAGTAAAGGTAGAGAGACTGCACAGACTGCTAGTGAACCTGCTTCAAGCCAAGCACTATATACTTGCCTGGTGGAGTCAACGTTTGAATAGAAGACTGCGAAAGAGGCTCCCCGAACTCAACAAGACCATTGAAGATTCATCATCATCATCAGCCACTGCAGGACAAAGGTCTCTCCAATGTTCCGCCAGTCAACTCGGTCTTGTGCTTGCTGCTGCCAATTTATACCCGCAAACTTCTTAATCTCATCTGCCTAGCTAACCTTCTGTCTCTCCTAAGAGGAAGGTGTATAGCAGCTGCATCTCTCCGGTACTTAGCTACGTTGCAGAAACCTGGAGACTTGCAAAGAGGGTTCAGCCTAAATTGAGGACGATGCAGCGAGCAATTGAAAGCAAAATGATAGGTATAAATTTGATAGAAAAGAAGAGAGCAGAGTGTATTAGGGAACAAACTGGGGTTAACAATACCACAGTTGAAATTAAGAAGAGGAAATGAACATGGCCCGGGCATGTAGCGCGTAGACAGGGTAACCGCTGGTCATTAACGGCAACTAACTGCATTCCCAGATAAGGCATAGAAAATCACTGCGTGGTTATTTTCTGACAGCAGTTGGACGAAGTCTGTAACTCCTTTAACGGCTAAATATGCAAAGGGACTTGATGAATGTTCATAAAGAACTTCTTCGATGAAAATGGGAACAAGTCCAAATTTTTGCAATGTATCAGGCTCAGCAAGTTAGAACACTGCTCAACAAAGCACAATCCTGCCAAAGAACTTATTTGTTGAAGGCCTTGCTAAACGCTACCGACTGCCTAAATTAGGAAGATGCAGTATCTCAAAGTGTGAGATCTGTGACGGTGCTCCAAACTCGGAGCTCTATGCGGGCTACACAGAAAGTAAATTTCGCTTCGCTATTCACGAACTCAACAGCAACTCTGCAGCCGGCCCCAACGTGTCACGAGTCTCGCTCTCAGTAATTGAGATAATTTGGTCATCCTTTTATTTGAAGAAATCAACGAAGCCTCGAAAAACGGCTGTTTAACCTAGAGAATAGGAGCATGCAAACATGGTAGTCATACAAAAACCCGAAAAGCTAGAGGGGATACCAATACCCAGGCTGATTTCACTAAGGTCCTGCATTGTAAAGCAAGTCGGATATGTAATTCTGAACCGACCTACAGAGTAGGTCGAAGAAAAGGAATACTATACTACAGTGTGATAGCATATAAGCCGAGTTTATCAACGTAAAGCGCCACGCAGGGAATAAAGAAAAGTCAGCTGAAGCCTCGCACACGAGACACCAAGGCGCTGCTTGGACTTGACGTGGAGCAAGTTTTTCACCACAACTGAAATCAAGCCATTCTGGCCGCTATATGTAATCACTATTTGGGACACGCTCCTATCAATACGTCAATGCTTTACTGGAAGATCAAACGGCCACTCTTTCGATAGGCGAGTACGTCTCTCGGAGCTTTGACGTGGGTGATAAGAGGACCCCGCAAGGCTCAGTACTTATGCCATTCATATTCAATCTGGCTATGGCAAATCTCTCTTGTGCACTTGGTGAAACAGCAGCTGTCAAACATATCATTTACGCGGACGATATCCCTCTTCGTAGCGACGTGGACATTGATGTGGAGTTAAAAACCTGCATGCAAGAAGTAATCCCAGTCACCGAAACACATCTGACTTCGACGGGACTTTGCTGCTCTTGGAGAAAATTTGAGGTGCTTATCTACCATACTTCGAGACGATAGGGCCTATCAACAGACGTGCACAGACCTGCCTCTCTATGCATAGAATCACACAATTTAGACGTCAGCATGCCTATGGCCGACGAAACAGACATTCTCAGATATCATTCAAAGTAATAGCTTCAACTTGGTGACGCTGAGAAGCATCACATTAAACATTAGAAACGCGCTCCGATTGTTTTGACGCATTGAGATTCAGCCCAGAGGATCGAGTGAGGACAACGCTGTCAAAATGATTCAAGCTTCTGTTCTTTATCGCATCACATACGTTGCTGCGACACTCAACTAAAAAGAAAGTAGAACGGCAAAGGTTCAAATAAACCTTTTGAGACAGCGTTGGGTCCCCGGTAATGCCTACACTGCTTTCCGCTCATAGCTAGGACTGCAGCATCCCCTTTGCCGAAATGATTGAGTCCCAGCACACGGCACAGATCACACACCAATACAGCACCAAGGTGTGTAGAATTATTCTCGACAATCTCGTTCTGAACGACAAACTGGAAAGAGACAACGTTTAGAGGTTAACTAAATCCATGCTAATATCAATTACAGTGTCTCCTTCCCAAGAAATGTACAACCAGTCCACAACGACGAAAAACGTGTCACCCGCACCAGATCCCTCGTGGCTGACGCTTCAAGATTTCCATGTCAGACAGCTTTCATGGATGCAGCGCACATACTGGAAAAGCACGTCTACTCCGTATTAATAATCGATTCATCCATATGAACGCGCAACTCACCATCGCTTTACACCAAGAGGCCGGATGCAGCCGAACAAGCTGTGCTCTGTTTCCCACAGGCTCGAGCTTCACAACAATACTGAAGGCCCCCATCTCAGCTCAAGGGGAAACAGTGAGCCAAAATTCGCAGGAAATGAGCCAGCAACGCCGAGAACAACAGCCGCCTTTAATGCACGACTCAAAGAAATCACAACCAGCCTTCCGGACTCGCTCAACATGGCACTAACGCACACAGGAAGACAAAACCGAGAATGAACAATCACAACCGACTAGTGGTCAATCGAACATACGGCGCGAAATATAACGGCAAAAAAGCTGGAGCAAAACACAGCAGCATAAAAGCAAACTCACACGTGACTCGCCGTAGAATACGAGCCACCGACTCGTCTTAGCCGACGCCCCTAACCGGCGTGGCCTCTTCTCTGTAGCACGCACGGAGGAAAATCGCGACCGACAACGCATCGCATCGCTTGCCTACCACCAAAAAGAACCCTGGCTCGTCTCACCTTCATGCTTATCAGCTGGCCACATTTCCACCCCTATGGCGTTTTTGGACGCTGAACCTCGTCCTGTGCCTAACAAATGTAAGCGTGTTCTCCTTGCCTTCCTTCCACCGTGGGTGCTGCAAATAAGGACACATTGGCTCGACACTTCCCCGCCCACACAAGAATGGACACTTCACTGAGTTCCATTGTCGACAGACTACTGAAGGCAATATTAAACACCACATAAAATAGAAAAAGTAAACTGAAGAGCAGTCTCTGATTAGCGTACACAGTTCTGCGGGCACCAGAACACTTAATATTTAGTCGCATGTCTTCGTCTACACAGTATGTCGGGCACCACAACACATCACCACACATCGCATGCCTATGTTCTCAGTTCATCCGGACGGAGCCTGCGCTTACGTCACACACCGCATAACAAGTCTTGACCTGTCGTTCTCTGGCTGGTTTCACAAGATGTCACGTGATATAGCGTGTGTCGGCGTTCTATGACGATTGTCAACCCAATACTGTGTCGCGGGCTAATAGGCACAGAAGTTGCTGCGGGTGCTTTGCGAAAGGCAAGAGTACTACAGCCGCCCCGCCGCGGTGGTCTAGTGGCTAAGGTACTCGGCTGCTGACCCGCAGGTCGCGGGTTCAAATCCCGGCTGCGGCGGCTGCATTTCCGATGGAGGCGGAAATGTCGTAGGCCCGTGTGCTCAGATTTGGGTGCACGGTAAAGAACCCCAGGTGGTCTAAATTTCCGGAGCCCTCCACTACGGCGTCTCTCATAATCATATGGTGGTTTTGGGACGTTCAACCCTACAAATCAATCAATCAATCAAATCAAGATTACTACAGCCGGACAACGAAAAAAGCACCAAATCCGGATCGTCAAACAAAACATACGCAGGACAGAAATGTCGACAATAGTGGGGGAATGTGTTTACGCCTCTAGGGGGCGCCCGTAGTAAGCTTTGGGGTCACGTACGTTCACAGGGCCTGTCACTCAACTTCACGTCACGTTTGCTTTTTGAAAGGTATAGCAATCTCAAGATTTGTTTTGTAATCACGTAGGGACCATCCTATAGTGGAGTGATGGAGGCAGCAAACCGTTTTGCTACAATACTTGAGTGGATGCGTGCGGCGGAACACCTGATCACCGACCGCAAACTCTAGTAGTCGCCTGCCCTTGTGTTCATTAGAGAATTGCACGCGGGCTAGTTACATGATATCCCTGACCTCCCGCAAACTTTCGCTCGCATTACTGAAGAGATTTCGCGCAAACGTCGCAAAGTTGCAGCGAGGTGAACTAGAGTCATAGGTGAGTGCATGTTCACAGAAAACTTTAGCTCGTGACTCAATAGAATGGCTGCTGGAGAAAGGCCAGTTGAACAATTCACTGATGTTTGCATGGCGAATAGCATTTCCCGTACGCGGGCATCTCAGTCCATGTACCGGTCAGGGAATGACACCAACATTGTTTTAAGGTTTTTGTTGAGGCGCTTCGTATAGTTAGCGCGAGGGTGGTAAGGTGTCGTTATGACTGTGAGATACGTAAATATTATGACTGTGAGATACGTAGCATTGTCTGTTATTAGCTGCTTTAGAAACCCGAAGCAAGTGAAAGTCTGCAGAAGACAATACAAAATTACCTTTCAGTCGAGCCGACGTAACAGATACAGCTCTACGCATATTAAAACTGGTCAGTGCCTAATAACAAGTATCGGCAAACTTTAGCAGATCTAAGATACGGACCTAATGAGTCACGAGCAACGATTTTCCATTGGTACCTGCTTTCCACAGATTGCATTGGGCCCTGCTCTTTTTGCCTCCTCTCATTTTTTGGTCTGGCAGGTTGGGCAAGTGCAGACGTATGTTATATTGTAACCATGTGAATGGTACAGCACCCTATTAGAAACAAGACGAGAAATAATGCGTACAGCGCCATCTAGCCTATCATCACAAAACTGCAGTTTGCCTCCATTCCTATGAAACCACGGGGTACAGAGGATGAGTATAGACGGTTTAGAGGTCACAAGCGTTGTACCCTAGAAAACGTCTGGTCACTTCAATTACCAGCTCCTAACGTCCAAGTGAAAGCACGCTCTCAAGTTTGTTTTTAAATGTAACAAATGTCTTTTTTTATATTTTAGTCAATAGGAATGTACGTTATGTTCAAAGGAATCTTTTATAAGTTTGATTTAGCCTAAAAGCATATTTATTTCAATGTATTTTGCCAGATAAGACAAAGAAAGTGTAGAAAATCAGCGGGTTATAAAATGAAGCTCTTTGTACCCACCGATGCCATTTTGGCACATCGCAGGACAAAAAAGGATGTTATCAAGAGGCTGTATTTGTTAACAGTGAAAGGGACTCTAGAAAAAATTGTTTAGACGATTTACTGTACTGTACTGTAACCCACTAAGCGAGAGCACTAAACTGTCCCGGCGTCATCGCCAAAAAGAGCTTCTCCCCTAAAATGATCTCGGCAATACAAAGGGCGTTCGGCATAAAACAGCCCCATGTTTGTACTTTACAGCGGATTTCTATTTCAACAACCTCTAGATAAGGTTGAATAATGAAAATGTTGCTTTATATCAAACAAAACGATGATGCAATAACGCATCGCTGTAATATGGTCAATTTTATGGGTTTTTTCTTTCCAGTGCCAGGATCGCTTAGGCAGGTTGTGTTGCATTTTCTGCCTACTATTCACCGTTTTCGGCACAACTATTGTGAATCCTGCTGCAGCAGGTCCTCTGTTCTGTGCTTTCTATTGGGGCTCATCTATTCTTTGGTGCATAGGAATTGCTTGGATTATCTACGCATCTCTTGCAGGATATGGTGGTAAGTGGTCCTTGCCTGAAGACACGCTTCCACACAACAATTGTTTTCTGAAATTTTTCATAGGAAGTGCAAGTGGGGAAATAATGTTTTGTTTAAAACCACACGAGTCAGCTCTTAGCAAAATGATTAATTATACCGACAAAACGTGATTCTTCTCGGTAAGAAGAAAACTAATTGTAAAAACGAACAATTTCAGCGGAAAGCCACAGAAAACCTATTTGCAGTAGCATTCTTTATTTTTTGGCTTCCGTAAACTAATTATACGAGCCTAAACTCAATTTTCGGAACCCAGTCACGTTCTAGGTTTTGTCAAATCAGCTATTCCTGTGAACTTTTTTTTGACATCTCAAAATAATTGTGAATTCGTGTAACGCAAAGATAGGGCTGGCTAACAACGTACAAACAGTTACGCAATCTCTTTGAGCAAGAACACTGTGCATCTTACATATTTTTCCCACAAAGCGATTTATTTACTGTCATTGCTTTCATGTATGAAAACTTATTAGGAGGGGTACATACGTATGCTACGCTCACTGGTAATAATGATAGGCGTAGGGCTTATACGCCCCAAAAGCACGATGTGATTATGAAGTGCATCGAAACGCTAATTTTGACCGTCATGTGCTCTCCAACATTCACCTATATCGAAGTGAGTCAGGCTTTAACACTCTGCTTCTATTGAAAGGCTGCTGCTGCGGCTACGATTCAATCCCACGACTTGCTTGTGGGAATTAGAGCACCATACAACCATGCTCGCTGGCTGTGGGTACCCTTAGATTACTCTACAATACCCCTTTACAATCTTCCAGGTTAGAAGCTTTGTCAAGAAACACTTTACCAGAATGTCAATGCTTCGGTATCAAGCGCGTTAAAACTTTTACCTCTCATTTGTTCGACAGCACAACAAGATCAAAACCTAATTTCATAACAAAATAGTCTGAATCTCACAGAAAGATTTAGGCTCAGTTTCAGTTTGTTATCGTAAGGTAGTATCTCAGCGCAATTGGATGTATCTCATACGGACAACGAATGCCAGGCATGTTTTTGGAGGAAAATATTTAAACGGGTCGATCTCAGAACAAGTTCAATTTTGTAATCATGTTTTTCTTCGCATCATACTTTGTTCGTTGTGAGTATTATTGTGTCAAACGCAGATAATAAGCCCCTGAATAAATAATTATTTTCTTGATTTACTAGGATTTACACGCCGTAATTACTGCGAAAGCAGTTACTGTATCACGAGGGTTTTTTTTTGCAGCCGTAGTTGTCCACCTCCGTCAACACCGGTGTCCGCAACCACTATCGCACAAAAAACATAAGTATGAAAAACACCGCGGAGAGAAGGGCATTTGAACGCGGGCTCACCTGCTAATAAGCCGAATATTCTGCCACTGTGGTACACTGGTCCTTGAAACTTCGTGCCAAACTGACCAAAGGCAGGTTGAACAAAGCGTTTGACAACCGCAAACAAACAAGGCGTCAACAATGCGAATTCTGTAGCAAGTGTGGGGCCGAATGCCCCCATCCAATTCAAAAGTCTCAGGCATAATTGTTTGTCATTGTCAACAACTACGTTAACAAAATTCACACACTTCCTCGGAAGTGTGTAACGGGTACCACACTTCGATGAATGGCATAGACTGGCATGGCATTGTTGGCGAGTCCCCCAGAATGGGTACATGCCACGGATTTCGTAGGAAGTGCCAACAAACAAACAAATAAGTGAATGATTGCCTTTACGGCAAAAAAAATATGACGATTAATAACCTGGTGGGTACCAAGCAAGTGTGCTTGTAGCAGAGCTTTAAGCTTCACTTTTCTCAGTTGAACGCGATAGCGATATTCTGTTCAGAGTGCACACTTCAAGCACTTAGTGTAGGAAATCGTTTCAAACTTCCTACAATTCACCACGTGGGCAGCAGTGTGTGTGCCATTTGTAGTGGGTGCGTGGTTTTAAAATTTGATGTCATGAAAATCCCATGTCCTCACGCCCCATGACAATATACGTTTCAACGACGCAATCTTACGGCAGCAGTTCATGATGTATTGTGATGCATATATACAAGATGCGTGTATTTATGAAGCATTAGTTACTTTCACTGCATTTCCAAGCAGAGGAAGTTATCTTCAATACATTCACAAACAGAGGAGTGGCTGTGTGGTAGAACACCCACTGGTCACGCAAAAGACCCTGGTTTGATCCCCACTTAGACCCATATTCTTTATTATCTATATCAGCTTTTGTTTCTTTTTCGATCACGCAAGGATGATCATTTTTCACTCACAACCAAGGACGACAATGCCGAAAATTCTGAGAAGCGAGCTCTTTAACGCGACTGCGCTAGAATGTGTTTAATAAAGACTATAAGAAGAGGTACTCTTCAAGCTTTCGCTGCGAGTGCTTCGCGGTCCAAGCTGACCTGGAGGTTTTTCATGCGAAGCGTTCTATGGTCGAGCTCAATCGCATATGTGGCGTGACCACCTTTACATGTATGCACGCCCCTCCCTTCTACAATATATGCTTCTCTCGCCTCGCAGAGCCCACACTTGCTTCCCCTTTTTCTTCTTTAGGCATCCCTCGCAATGACCTTCCTTTTATCACCCGAGTTCGACATCATTGTACCAACACCACAGCGCACTTTCTTTTACGAAAGTGAATGTCTTCTGGGATTTTGTACCCAAAAAATTACATTACCCCGTTTTTACATTGAGGATTATATTGTGCATGCGTTCTTTATATTGACTGCTTTTGTGTAATGACAATTGCTGTATAGCCTGTTACAACGTCATCATAAATAATTTCTTGCAATATATTAAATAAATTTTCACCACAGCAGTTCAATTATACACCACTTCCTCTTGCCATTTGTAAAATGCTCGTACTCTATTACTCCTTTTTCAGGTCTCGTGACAAAGTTCCTCTCTTGTAGTATCTTTGCACCACTCAGCAAGCTTGTGTTTGCGGTGTACATTGCACATCAGCCTCTCCAGTTTATCTTCTTTGCATCACGGCAGGAAAGCTTCGACTTCAATTATTTTCTGATGGTAAGATACCGACGTTATTCACGACGGGACATGAAATCTTTCTCGGCTGTACAAAAAAAAAAGTCATGTTAGTCAACTGAATGTGGCTTGTTTAAGATTGTTTGTTGCACTGCCAGTAGATTTTTATATGCGTTATTTCTTGGGTCGCATTCACCAAGAGTTGAGAGAGCGAGAATTTATTAGAAGGCAGAGAGGTCGGCCTGAGCTAGTTCACTCTAGCCTGCTACTCTACAAAGGGGATAAGGAAAAGGGGAAGGAAAGAGAAATGAAGGGTGATGATGGGGACAAGAAGAGGTGGTGCGTATGTACAGTAGCCACTTAGCATAGTACCCAACAGTCTAGTTTCTAGTCCAGTGCTTTTGATAAAGTCAAGAACAGCCTTTGTAGCAGTTTTTGACACTGTTTGGTCGTTCACTGCTGACAATACGTGGCTTTCACTTGATGGTGTTCGTCCAATGCTTGCCAACGTTGCAGTTAGCATTTTTCTTTGCGCCACGTATAATGCACAGTCACAAAATATGTGAGCTATCGTTTCGCGCACTTGGCAGCGTTCACAATTTGGGCTGTCCGCACGGCCGATTAGGTGGGTGTAGTGGCGAGTGAAGGCGACGCCCAGGTGAATTCAGTGCAGTATATTAGCATGTCTTCGGCTGATTTTATCTGGAAGACGAAAAGTCATACCGGGGACTGTTTCCCGCAGGCGCTTGTTCCGGTGATCTGGTAGCGACCAGTAAGTGGCAGCGCATTCGCGCATGAGTGATCTCAACAATGTGTGGACGTCACTTCGCGAGTACATTACTTTGACGTACATAAGAACATTGTATATTGCCGCTCTTGCTTCGCTATCGTCTGTTTCGTTGCCAACCAGGCCGCAGTGTCCAGGAATCCATTGGAGTGTAATCATGCTACCGCTCCTGTGTGTTAGGTCAAATGCTTGGACGATTCTTAACGCTAGCTCGTAAAATTGGCCTCTTCTTGAGCAAGAATGGATAGCTTGAAGCGCTGATTTTGAATCAGACAGAATCGTCCATTTACGCGGTGCTTGGTCGTTCACAAATTTTATGGCTTCTCGTATAGCAACAAGTTCTGCAGCTGTCGAAGATGACCTATGATCTAATTTGTACTGTCGGCAAATACTGAGTTGAGGGAGCACGAAGGCTGCAGCTGAGGCGGATGAAGTTATGAATCCATCGGTGTAAATGTGCACAGAGTCGCTGTATCGGTCATCTAAATGTGCCAAGGTGAGTTGCTTGAGTGCAATATAAGAAACACGCGACTTATACGAAATTCCACGTATGTGAAGGCACACCAGCGGTTTAGTCAATGTCCATGGAGGCACTGCAGGGGTTCACCAAGCTATCATCAAAGGCGTATGTGATGCCGCTTAATAGTAACTCATCGGTTGTGGCCTGTCACCTACAGTAATTTGTTCTTTGCGAACGAAAAAAAAAACACTGAATAAACTCTGGGTGCATACAGCTATTGCTACGGTATGAGCCGGACTGTAGTATGTGCCGGGGAGGTAGAAGAGGAAGACGACGTTGTCTGGTGCGGCCTGAGAATTCCATCTTTACCGACTAGGTGACGGAGGACTAAAGCTTGTCGTTCACCAAACCAGCACTTCTTAGAGTTCAAAATCAAGCCAGCTTTTCCGACACAGTCTAAAACAAGGCTTAAACGGACGTTGTGCTCTTCGAAGGTACGCCCAAAAATGACGACATCATCCAGGTATCATAAGCACACCTCCCATTTAAGACCACGAAGGACAGAGTCCATAAACCTTTCAAAAGTGGCGGGGCCGTTGCAAAGCCCAAATGGCATCACATTGAATTGGTACAGTCCATCAGGCGTCATGAATGCGGTCTTCTTCTTGTCTGAAGGGTGCTTAGGTATCTGCCAATATCCTGATTGTAGGTCGTTTGAAAAAAAGTACGAAAAGTACGAAGCCGAGTGTAAGCAGTCAAGAGCATCGTCAATTCTAGGCAGCAGTAATACATCTTTTTTGGTTACGGCGTTGAGTCTTCTGTAATCAACGCAGAATCGCCAGGTACCATCTTTTTTCTTAACCAAGATGGCCGGTGCTGCCCACGGGCTACATGACTCTTCAATAACACCCTTCTTCAGCATTTCCTGAACCTGGTCGGCAATAACTTTTCGTTCTGATGACGACACTCGGTAAGGCTTTTCTCGGATCGGATGGGCAGTGCTGGTGTCAATCCTATGGTGAGCGCGAGAACATGGTAAAGGTAGTGGCCTCTCCTTTTGGCAATAGTCAAACACAGAAGCATCTCGCCTCAACAGATGGCGTAATGTTTGCTGCTCGTGTGACCGCAAAAATGGCGCTAATCATGCCTAGGATCTGCGACTCGTAGAAGCAACTGCACTTGCCAGAGACTGTACCTTTCTCGCTTTCATCGTTGTTAACGACCGCTACAGAACCTTCAGTGGAATCATCGAAGACGCCAACCTTCATTCCTCGAGGGAGCACAACCGGCATTGGCGAACAATTCAGTGCCCACAGAAAGGTTGCTCCTTCATACACAGATACCAAACTACGAGGGACGAGTATGCCTTTTATAGCACAATAAACGATGGCAGGTTCAACGATGGCGTCAAAAGATGTGGCAGATTCTGGGGCGAACACCGCAACTGACCTCAGTGACCATGGCGGCACTGTCAGCTCGTCAGAAACAATCAGAGCGTCCTTCGCGGCCTCCGGCACCTCATCGACGAGGGCAGGAACAATGTCACCGCTGACGGAAAGTTCACTGCTTCTACAGTCGACGAAAGCGCCACATCCTTGGATGAAGTCAAGACCGAGAATCACATCGTTGGTACAATGTTGCAGCACACGAAACTCTGTTGGGAACACATTTCCTGCCAATAAGACATTGACGGCACAAACTCCGACAGGATGAAGTACTTCCCCACCAACACCAAGAAACCTTGTTGATTCGCCCCAAGTAAACATAACTTTGCGGCCAATGCGACTTTTGAAAGAAAAGCTCATAACTGATATCGTAGCACCCGTCTCCACCAAAGCACTTGTAGAAAAGCCATCTATTTCCACACGTATCTTGTTCTTGGACATTATAACTGGCGGAGGCATCTGAGGCAAATCCTGTTGGGCGACCTCACCTCCGTCGGTCGCGCTGGCTAGTTTCCCGGCAGCAGCGGTGATGACAGGCGTCGTTCCAGCGAAGGGGAACAATGCAGTCGGCCAGATGGAGGCGTCAAACTACGGTCAGAAGCGGGAGAACTGCCACGGTGATTTCCCCACCGTGAGGTACTCCTGGAATAGGCGAGCCAATGACCGTTGTTGTGACCAGTGCCCGCTGGCGGAAACTCTGATGGGGAACGATATCGGGATGTTGGCTCTCTCTGTCGACGTCAGAACCAAGCTATATGCCCGGTGGTACCGCAACGGTAGCACACAGGGGCTTGGTGGTATGCATTCTACTCCTGGAAGGCATTGCGCCGACGTGGTGGTGGTACGAATGCATCTTCGTTCGGGTTGTAATAGGTGTTGGCTGGCTGATGGGGGTAACTGAAGCGGTCTTCGTACCTCGGCAGCGGGTAGTTATTGCGCTGAGACTTCGGTGGTGAGGGTGGTCTGTAGTTACAGTCATCGTTGCCTGCTGCGGCAATTGACACGGAAGGGCGAGAGGGAGGTGGTGGGGGTGTAGGCTCGTACGGCGTCGGGCGAGCGTGTCGAGTGAGCTCTTCTCGAACGATCTGGCGTATTGTCAACACGAGATCAAGCAGCGTGTATTTGTCAACACTTGCCACGGTGGTTACACTTGGTATGCGACCAAACTTGGGGGTGATACGTCGCATCTTCAGGGTCTCGAATGCGCGACAGTGGCTTCTGAAGTCGGTCACCGTAGCAAGGCTGTCTTTGCTGATGAGGAACTGATACAGATCCTCGGCAATGCCCTTCAACAGGTGGCCAACTTTGTCTTCCTCTGACATAGAAGCGTTGAAAATCTTACAGAGCTTCAAGATTGCCTCGACATAGGTCGTGCACGTCTCTCCTCAGATCTGAGCTCTCTGCAGTAACGTTTCTTCCGCCTGCTTTCTCTTAGCTACGGTGTCTCCGAAGCACGCTCTTATTTCAGAAACGAAACGATCCCATGACGTGAGGGCATCTTCGTGGTTCTCGTACCACACGAGTGCTGTGTCCATTAAGAAAAATACTACATTGGTCAGCTGGGTCGCCGAATCCCACTGGTAGTATTTGCTCACCCGTTTGTAGTGTGTGAGCCAGGCATCCACGTCCTCGCCAGATTCGCCACCGAATGTGCGAGGCACTATGAGATCCTGACGCAACCAGGAACCAGCCGCACGCGAACAAGGTATTAACGGTGCTGCTGGGACTGGTAGAAGATCTGCAGCTGCGGGGATCCGGTTCGCTTCTTCGCCGTGAGACATCTCAGCTGCCGGTGGTAACGGGGACAGTCCAGCAAGGTGGCGGCTTCGTCGTAGATCAGGCGCTTGAAGCGTCGTGTTGCTTGGTTGAGTACCCAGCGCCTCCACCACAAAACTTTTGTGGTTGAATTAAAGGATCAGTGGATTTATTTACCGGGTGAGGATGAAGTTCGGCAGTCGCGGTTAAGATGGAGTCCTCAGGCCGCACCAGACAACGTCGTCTTTCTCTTCTACCTCCCCGGCACATACTACAGCCCGGCTCATACCGTAGCAATATTAAAATGGTCACATTCATAGCCGTAATCCAAAACCTTTAAATACTCAGTCAGAAAAACACTCAATCATACCCTATCCAACGAATTGAAGGAACCAAGAAATTGAAGCACACATTGTAAGATCGGATAGAAATGCGATGCGCGCGTATTCTTCCTAGCGTAGGTGGGCACATTGGGCACAGCGACTCCATGCAAGCGAACCGCGAGCGCGCTTGGGTCCGACACAATGAGGCCGGTGTCCATTGTGCCACCCCGGCAAAACACTTGGCGCCGTGCAAGTTCATGGACTGACGTAAGCACAAGGACATTAAAGGTTTTCGCCATAAAACACGGAAGAAACACAGGTTTATTGGAATCGCTGCCCCTGGCTTAGCCGGTTGCACTGCCTCGCAACGCGTTGGGGGAGAGAAATGTGGGCAGCGAATAAAATAGGTGCAGGTCAAGAGGAAAAGAATTCAATACAAATGAATAAAATTTTTTAGTGGGCTGGGAATGCAACCTGCGTGCCCAGGATTCGAAAGAGGGCGTTGTGACCACTAGGCTATCCAGGCACCCTACCTGAACCAGCATTTGTAGTAACTATGCATTTATGTTGCTAGGAGTGAGAAAATGAGGCTCGGGAAATTAGGAAGGTGACAAAAAAGGTGAAACAAACAGGCAAAAAGAAACTGAGAAAAAGATGGGAAAAAATACCTGAGAAAAAATTAGGAATCCTTACCTATCCAAGCCACCTACGAGATACTGGAGAAGGGGTGACAAGGGTGGTGTAATTTACGTCTGGAAGTCAAGATGGTGGCAGAAAATGAGCTTGCCGCAGTGCGTCGAGCTAATGTTCACTCTCCGCAGCATGGTCCCTTAAGCTTCAGCAAAGAACTTTGTGGGGCTTACCAGCGTTGTAAGAGAATAGTTTTCTTGAACATCACCAGCTTCATTGCTTAGTTACCGAAAGCTTTGTTTGAACAACGGAAAGGCAGAGAAATAAAGCGCAACATTGCCATAGAAATCATGTGAAGGAAAGTATGTGGAAAAGGGAAGTTAGAGTGACGATAGGCTGAAGAAAGAGGAGAGCAGGTAGTGCATAGCATAGACGTGCAGACTACAGTGTAGCAAAGGAGTGTAAAAGTGAAATAGCTGTGGAAAGTAGGAACATAAGAGTGAAGAGCACAGAATGGAGAATGGGAAGGCCACTAGCTGCGCTCTTTTTGCTGTTTAGCTGTTGTGTTTAGCTGCCCCGATTTCTTGAATAATGCCTGACAGGTTTGTTCCTTGATATGATTATGTGTTAGCAGGATGTAACCATTCTGGTTACAGTGTAGTCATGTAAGCTAAGGGTGTAGTCATATAAGCTAAGGTAAATTTTCTTTAAAAAACACACATGCATATTTAAACTTAAATGTTGCGAAAAGTTGTGCGGAAAATGTGTGGCGCAAGAATATTGAAAACTTGCAGAATACTGTCCACTTGTGTTGCTTCTAACCTATTATTTTTTGCAGAATATAAATATTCGATACTTGTTCATATTAAGTATACTAGGATTTTACTTGCTTTTAACGAAAGCAGGTGATAAAAGAGGGTCTCTACCACGTGACCCTGCCTCTTATACACAAAGGCACACTTTTTAGTATCTAAGATACGAGTTTTATATAAGCGAAAATCTGCTATAGAATGATTAAAATTGTCATTCTTCACTCACCCCACATGCACAAAGCAAGGATAGCTGGGAAAAATAAACAAGAAGTAACGCTTTTATCAGCTACTTTAACAACGGTGAAAAGGATGTACTTTGTAAACGTCGTAAGAAAAGACTGTTCCAATGTGAGTTTCATGAGTCAATCGGCCCTTAATGAACTATAAATATTTTATCGCAACAGTGCCAATGAGCTCGTTTCGAATAATTGTCGGCATTGGTGTCGTAGCTTGTGAGCGTAGAATCAGCATTTAAGCCCGCCTCGACCACAGACCCTTGTCAGAATAGTGAGTGCTTGAAAGCCGACATAATCCGTCTTCGTACAGAAAATAAGTTAAGGCCTTATTGAATATTTTGCATCGTATAGGCCTATTGTATAGACTATGGCACCGCCGCTCTCTTTTTTTTAATTTTCGCACAATTATTTTGCTCTTTGCTTTCTTTCTCATCTTTCTGACCCGTTCGTCTTTCGCATAGCGCATAGCAGCAAACCGGATGCCATGATTTCCGGTTAACCTCCCTGCCTTTCCCTCATTTTATTCGCTCTCTCTCTCTCTACAGAAAGCTAGAGGGACCAGACTATCTAGCTATAGCGAGGCAGAAAAACGTGTGTTTCTGACTGTCAGCGCGCATTTACAGTGCACGCGAACATTCTTTGTTTCTTTCAGGTCTATTTTTTCCTTGGAAGCCTGGCTATATCTTTCGCTGCTGCTGTAGTTCTAAGCCTCGCGATTGAGATGCCCATGAACAATCTCCAGAAGCTCATTTTGGGACGTCAGTAAAGGTGCTGCAAAAGACCACGCAAGAAGAACGGTTGCCCTGAATGACACGTGATTTCATGGGTCGTCTTCCACAACTTTAATGCTTTTTTTTTAGCGTACAACAAGGAAACGCTAAGCGTGTACCCCGTACATTACGGGACAAGAGTTTTTAATAGATGACTTTAAATTGAATAAAAACTGTTGATATTAGCGAAAAGATATCCTTCTCTATTGGTGGCATCATTTACTACCCTGCTACAATACATCGCCTCCTGTATTATTATTTTTTTAGTGCATGGGCGAATGCTCTTTTCTGGCCGTTTAGTGCTCTTCGCCTCCGCTCGTCGCGGCTGTGTGGCGGCGTTGCGCGAGTTGACTACGGGAAGCTGGAACTGAACAGCAGCGCGTATTAGGAAGATCGCGAATTCCAGTTTTATGCTAGGTAATTTGCATTTGTGCATCTCGCTAGCTTTCACGAGTAAGAGGGAATAAAAAGTAATACAAACATAGCGGTGTGCAGTTGTAATTGGGCTCTGACTGTGGAGGCACAAAAAAACAAAAAAAAACAAAACGTAAACCCTGTGCGGAATGCACAGCACTGTCAGATTGAAAGCTGGAAGAGAGGCCTTTCAAAACTTTTTCCTAACAAATCAAGTTCCTTGAAGACGGGGCACACTCTTTGAATAAATGCTACAAGCACACTTGTTGGACACCTGCTACGCCATGAATAATGATAATTCTTGCGTATTAGAATGGCATTCACTATGCTCTCCTTTATTATTTTTCGGAGAAGCATGGTATCCGCTACAGACTTGCTAGGAATTGTGCAATTTGTTTTGCAGTGGCTGACGACAATGGAGAATAATGCATTAAGTGGGCGTGCGCCACCATTAATAAGTAAACAAGAACAAGCTTTTGTAATGGGTTGGATCATTGAACGAACCACTCTCTACGTTGTTCGCATTGTGTTACGCCTAGTAGTTCCTTCGATGTTCCAAAACGCTTCATTTCTCATATTGACGAGATTTTTTTCCCGACATCAAGCGTGCCCAAGGCCAGTTTGGGAACAAGTTCGAAGCACCAGGGTGGCTCAGTGGCCGAGTACTAAGCTCGCACGAAGAGGACCTGGGTTGAAGTCCTGTTGCTTCGCGGTTTTTTTTTTATACTGATTACGGACACCGGTGGCGATGACGGACAACTATGGCACCACACGTGATCCGTGTTCTGATTTCCTAACATTTTTGTTTCCGTAAAGAATACTAGATATGATCTTTGTAACATGCATGACTCTATCGTTTTATAAATCTTCCAGGCTACAACCGCATAGACATAAATAGGAAACAGTTAAGAAGGTAAGTAGATCATGACCACGTTTCGTTCTACGAATACCATACGCATATAGCAAGCCCTATCTCAGGCAGAGCTACTGGTTTCTTACTTACTTTCGAGGGATCGAATCCCTGCCACGGTAGCCGAATTCTAGATGAAGGTGAGAAGGCTTGAGGCATGTGTGCCGGTATTAACGTGTACGTTAAAGAACCCTGTTTGGACTAAGTTTCCGGAGCCCTCCACAACAGCGTCTCTCAAAACCTTTGGGTGGTTTTGGGACGCAAATCCTCAGACATTATTATGGTATTACTGTCCCAAATTGACAGCATTGGCGTTTTACTTTTGAAAGAATATTGCAACATCATTATTTGCATGCCACCGTATATAATACCACTCCACATATCTTACGGAAAGAAATAAGTTTTTGTCTATTTCTCATTGACGACAGACAAAAAGAAGTCACAGCTTTGCCAGAAAGGTGAAGCGAGCGCGATAGTAGCAGACTGGAAGGTCACGCGAACAATGGCAAGCAGATCAAATAGTTCCCCACGTTTCTCACGGACAAATGACACATACAGCGTACTCCCAGGTACAGATGCACGCAAAAAAGTTTCTCAGTTTTTACTTCGCTGTGTCTGAAAAGCACGCGCTTTTCCCAAACTAAGCTCGTAATGATTGCAGTGAGCTTTGTGCGCCGGGTAACTACAACATAATCTTCCTAGGTTAAGCCCGAGGCCAGCCAAGACGTCTCACCTTCTTCAATGCAAGATAAAGACGCACGAGAGAGCATCGCCTCCCTCTTCTAAATGAAGCAAAGTACGCGTGGGAGATAAAAGCGTGCGCAGGCGCGCGATGTGGCGACGCGCACTCATCGTGCCATCTTGCTGGTAATGCTAAAGACACGATAATTTTCTTCGCGATGGCCGTCAGAAGCGGTAAGCGTTAGATATAAATAGCGTGCCATTTGAACGTTGAAGGACGTGCTGCTCGTTGGCTCAGTGATTAACGCCTCGTCTTCATGATTGAGAGAACGCAAGTTTAACTCTGCGCGCTGCAGTATTTTTCTGGAGTTTTTCCTTCCTGCATTTTCATATAGATACGTATGCATATATGGTGAGTGACAGCGACGCTGACACCAGCGCCAAAGTCCAGCCGAGAGTGTCCATATAATTTTGATTGCATTAAAAGAACTCACAATTTGACTTAGAGAATTATCTGAGATGGATCTAAGGCAAAAACTATCTTCTTTGTTCAGTTTCAATCTTAATAGTTACAATTGGCATCGAGTACAAAACACAAGTATATAGATGAGGGTCCCATAGTGTAAATGCTGAAAACAAGACTCAATAAATGCATTGAATGTTTCTTGCTTTCCTCCGGGAAATTTTGTGCCATATATTGTTTGTTACTGCCTCCAGGATTGGAGACAAAACTTCTCCCCTCGAGCGGGTTGTCCACTGCCCCAATGATCAGCCCAATTCGACTATGCAAAAGCGCTACGCGATGCCGTTAACTTATGTGACCTTCCGATATTTCACAAAGTTTTATGACGTTTTACGTCATCTGACGTCTTGACGTAATGATGGCTTCTTGTATTAGTCGACGACGACGACGTTACACACCAACGAATGCCACCCGCGATCAATTTTCGCTTTTGATGAGACAGAGACATATGTCTTTCTCATATACATATATATATATATATATATGTATAAAGTTCAGTACATCCTTCATGAGCGGTCACAACGTGGTGTATTTCGACGTTTCGGCCTAGAGTCTGGCCTTCATCAGGATACTGATGAAGGCCAGACTCTAGGCCGAAACGTCGAATGACTGCTCACGGAGGATCTACTGGACTATAAGCAACGCTATGGCCTATCAACCACCATGCCTGCCTATATATATATATATATATAAATATATATATATATATATATATATATATATATATATATATATATATATATATATATATGTGTGTGTGTGTGTGTGTGTGTGTGTGTGTGTGTGACGCTATGATGAATGGGAGACGTGGCCTGTCTCATACACCATGTTTATGTTTATTCTATTCTCACGTCTTCCTCATCTACCTCTCCCAACAATCTCTGCCTTTTTACGTCACAGTATTCCCCCTCCCTCCGAAAGATGGCACCACTTACAAACTACAACAAATCGAAGAAGAGAATAAACAAAATATTGGCCATATTCACAGTTTCACATCCCGACGGCCGGAGTTCCACGATCTCACTAAATCTTCAAGGCCGAGAGAGCAGTCCGGTGATTTTTATGACGACTCTGGTGGACGAGCTTGACTGTTTCGTTCCAGACAGAGTGCGCTACAAATGAATACTGACAATACTGCTTGAACTGTTCTAGGGACTAAGCAAGGTTGGAACGCATTGTTTCATCGGCGGCACGTATGTCGTCGGGGTTGTATTTTTTGTCGTGAATGGTGGAATTCCGGTGCTTCTTGCTTTCGTGCTTTTTGACAGACTGTGACGAAGTGCCTGAGTGCTTGCCGTAGAAATGACACGGTGCTCTTCAGGGGCTACTTTTTCGCTGTTCACTGCGAGTAGTTGTTGCGCCTGGTAGCGTGCGACGTTCGATGCGTCTGAGCCTTCTGTTTTCTTTGGACTCTCGAGGGTGTGCACCGGACGGTAATGCATGAAACCGTACTGAAAAAGAATGGCTTGACAGGGTATTTTTTTGATGCGCCAGGTCAACTACCATGAATACGGCGTCCTTATAAGGCAAGTGGTGAGCGTTAGGAGTCCTTGAAGAACCGCGTGACGAAAACCCAGGTGGTGGACCATGCATGCGAGGTGAAGAGTGAAGGGCATCAGGTGGTTGAGCAACGTCTCGTGTCATATGCTGAAGCGATGACTTCGGGAATGCGGACTCTCGCGCAGAAGGGAGGCGCGCTTGACGGTTGGGGTTTTCCCAATATACGCATGGCCCTCTGTAAGTAAACTCATGTGCTACTTCGTCTTGAGGCAGTTGAAGATGCGCGCTGGGCTTTCGATTGGTTCAGGACTGCCTAGGAAGTTGAGTGCAGTTGTATCTAGATGGTTGGCAATGAATAGGTCTTGGTCATAGTCGTTAAAACGGCCAGTCATCTCCTCTTTGAATTTTTTGCCATGACTCGTCGTTCTCCAATATCTGAATTAGGTAAAATTTAAATGCCTCACCGGTGACGTAGTCGCTGAAGTTCGCAACCATCTCCCGTTCCGACCACGATGCAGTGGTAGCATGGAGCTCAAACAGGTCGAACCAGTTCTGTACAGGTCCATCGTCCGCTGCTCCGGTGTACTTGGGGATGGGAAAGTCTGTAGATAGTTCTGTCATAATGCCGGTAACTGCATGCGCCTGTGATCGCCTATTCTGTGGTTGATATTCAGTTGAGGCGTACTGCCGGTGGCTTCGTGAATGATGTGAGGTTGATGAGCGGTGGCCAGTTCTTCATCCTGTCGACTCGTGTGACGCTATGATGAATGGGAGACGTGGCCTGGCTCATACGCCATGGTTATTCTATTCTCACTTCTTCCTCACCTGCCTCTCCTAACCATCTATCTCTCCCTTCTTCCGCAAGGCCACCCTTCATGTTTGCAAGAATGAGAAATAGTGATATACATGCAAGACGTGACAGCATCATGACACTAAGCATGACATTAAACGTGTCCGAACTTTCCCACAAAGTTCGAACAGTCAACGAACGAGTCTGTCTACATGTGCTGACACTGCCTTGCGACTTGGGCAATGCCAACATTACGTCCCGAAGCTGAATGGGAGCCAATGGGCACCACAAAAAGTATCGGCAAAAAAACGATAATTATCTTGTAAGTGTCATAATAAATCTATGCTTTTGATCGTGAGCAGGGTTCCCCACGCGAAAAAAGCGTCCATGCAGACCCACTGCCATTTGGCCTACATACTATGCTTACTGCCGAAGAGGCCAGAGGGAAGACAAGGAAGGCCAGAGGGAAGACAGACAGACAGACAGACAGACAGACAGACAGACAGACAGACAGACAGACAGACAGACCGACCGACAGACAGACAGACAGACAGACAGACAGACAGACAGACAGAGAACTTTATCGGATCCTGAGAAGCGCTGCTCCTTTAGAGCAACGTCGCAGGCCGCTCCCACGTAGGAAGGGGGAGGCCTAGCCTCACCGCCGCAACGTGGGCTCTCTGGACCGCCCGTAGTTGCGGTAGCGACTCTGAACTTCCTAAGGCAGAGTCCCAATTTTCTTCTGTGAGCCGACTTGGGCCCCGTAACTAGGGGCACTTTAAAAGCATATGTGCTAAGTCACTAACCTCACCACGATCAGGACAAGTAGAGTAAAAAGCGTCTGAGGAGACTAAGCTGAGGAAAGATAGGCTTGGATAGGACCTGGTCGGGGGCATTCTAAACGTAATGGCCTGAGGTCTAGACAACTTGCTGTGCGGAGGAGTAAATGACCGCCTACTCAACTGGTATTGTTTAGCCACTTCACTGATTGTAAGTAAAGCGTTCCTGAACATCTCACTGCCAACTTGCGGACCTACGTCTTCCCCAGCACGTAGGGTTAGGGCGCGCCCGGGAGTGAGACGTGTCATTCAGGTTTACTAGAGAGTCACGTAGGGGTTCGAGATGGATTGTATCAATCTTCTAAATTAAACACAACACTGTCTCTTTTCTGTTTCTCCGGAACCACAAGTTTCAAATATGTAATGCTTGAGGTCGTCACAGTTGTCACTTGCCACAATCAAACGCGGTGCCACTGCTTTCGATGGCACATATCTTTACTGTGGCACCTTACAATTCTCAACCCAGCCAGCACTCATGCGGATAAACGTGCATCGTACATAATGTGTATGCACTCTGTTTGATTGATTGATATGTGGGGTTTAACGTCCCAAAACCACCATATGATTATGAGAGACGCCGTAGTGGAGGGCTCCGGAAGTTTTGACGACCTGGGGTTCTTTAACGTGCACCCAAATCTGAGCACGCGGGCCTACAACACTTCCGCCTCCATCGGAAATGCAGCCGCCGCAGCCGGGATTTGAACCCGCGACGTGCAGGTCGGCAGCCGAGTACCTTAGCCACTAGACCACCGCGGCGGGGCGCACTCTATTTGTCAAATATTTGCCTATCATAGTCAGTATAACACGTGCATTTTGTATTACCAGAAATCAACGCAATTCGTGTGACGACTCGGGAGCGTCCTATTAATTAATAATTTTCTAATATGCGTTCAGCGCTGCTAGCAGCAGAGAAAGAACAATGTTGAGATATCTAATGAAGTGAAAAATGCACCCTTTTTAGTTGCGCTGTTTAGAACAGTGATGTTGCAAGCAATCATTTATTTTGTTTCAGATAAACTGGCTTGCTTTTAAAGCTTATCGGTAACATTCCATGCGTAGTTTAAATGTAAAAAGTAGATTTTTAGAAGCATGCTCTTTTACAAATATACATATTGTTTGATGGTTTCAGGATGATGAACTGCAGTTTATTTGCGCAGATGGAAATTTATCGTAACTGTGGTGACGGTTGGGAAAGAAATACCATAATACAATGTCATACGATCTGGGCCTTTCTGCGACATCCTGCCAGCATTCATCATAAAGGAAATGCAGCTGCCACAAACTTGTGCGGCCGGGTAATCAGCGCAAAAAAACTAAAATAAATATATAAAAAACTTGACACCGTGACAGCCCCGAAGCCTGCACAGGGTTAGCCTCTATTTTTTGTTTCCGCTGGCACTTTGTTTGAACAGAGTTTGTTATATCTGAATGTAACCGAATTGATCTACAGCTCATCCCTTTGCTCGTTGAACTGGCCCCTATGAAGGTAATATTTGCATGCTTTAGTAACTTATGGATAATCTGGTTTTGTGATTAGCATATAGGCTTTCATCAATTACTAAGTAAACATATTTCACTGCATCACGTTATACCATAAGTTTACTACGCTTATGGGAACAGACAAAAATTTCTGTTCGACAAGGCTAGATATTTGTTTTTAAAACTGTGCCAATTATTTCAGAAGCGTTGCCCTCGTGGTCTAACTAAATTAGCTCATTTTACACAGTTGAAGGCTTTAAGGCAGTTTATTATATTGAGGCATTGATAGTGCTAATATATTGTGCAGTTAGCAATACCAAGAAAAAGAATATTTGCCTCCAAGACCACGTGAGGATCTTAATGTCAAGATCAATACTAATGGCTGTCACTTCAACCGCTTCGCCTTTTCGGAAAAACAGATTTGTTTTTTCAGAATTTATTGAACATGTGTATATCCCCACCAACTCTTGAATCGTGATCCACACTCTCTTTACCCTCTTCCTCCTTCGATAATATTCTTGCTAATCATTGTTCATCAAGCGTACTTGGTAATTCAAATGTTGCTAAATCCTAGCTCAGCTGAGGGTTGACTCATTTGGACCATGATAAATAATGCCTTGCTCATCAGAATATTGCAACGATCTTGCTAATTGGAATCATATAGGTTAAGACTGAGCTTATTAAGATCATGCTACACAGGATGCTGTTAAGCAAGATCATGGTCTTTAAGATAGAGTTAGTTGGCACACTAGCTAATCGTTCACTTAGCCTCGACCACATCTGCTGCGGTGGAGCAGGGGTTATACTGCTCGGCTACTGAACCCCAATTCGCGAGATCGATGGAAGCGAAATGCAATCACACTGAAGTTACTAGCGGCCACATTTCTATCATAACATGCTGACATTTACACGTGCATACACACGCGAATACGCCCCCCCCCCCAAATGTAGCGCTGTGTGTGTGTAGGGGGGGGGGTGTTTTTGCGTGAATGCATGTACAATGGTTACAGTATTTCAATGAAAAGCGAATTCTGCCAAGTAATCTTTATATGAAAAGTTAGCAATAAGACCCACCACAAGTTGTAATACGAAAAGGTTCGAGACCCGCGTGATTTGCATGTCCGCACAAGACGATGAGCACCAGATGGCGAAAAGTTCGTAGGCCTCCGCTAGCTTAGAAGTGTGCAGCTTGAGCAAGTGGGTATGACATGATAGTAAAATGGTGTCGTTCGTGTCCTTCTTGTCTCTGCATTGTGGTTATGTTCTCGTGCTATAACTATCGTCATCCTCCACTACCATGTTCTTTGCAATCATAGAGTGGATTGGGGGTGCACAATATGATTAGATATGGACCACAGATAATAATAATAATAATAATAATAATAATAATAATAATAATAATAATAATAATAATATTATTATTATTATTATTATTATTATTATTATTATTATTATTATTATTATTATTATTATTATTATTATTATTATTATTATTATTATTATTATTATTATTATTATTATTATTATTATTATTATTATTATTTACAAATTAAGACACTTCACCGGCCAATATATTTCGACATTCCTCTTAGCCAAACCTTACAATGCCTGGTCAAAGCTAACAACGATTTTATTGAGCTTGCAGAAGCCAAAATTAACGCAAGCTCAGACCTGACCCGTGCTCCGCTGTTAGTCCTGCCTTGACCAACTAGTGCAAGCTTTCTAGATGTTTTGAAGAATCCCACACATGACAAGGTCATCCAGAATTCTTTACTTTAGGTTTGAAGCAACAAATGGCTACTAATGATCTCTTACATTACTACTTGTCAATTAGGTATCCTGCGTGTCTTCCTCTCAATGTGTAAATTACCGTGCAAATTCATTGTCCGAATTTTTTCTTTCTCACAACCAGAACCATACTTCAGTTACGTCTTTCAGATATGTGCTCGCAGAGATCACTCTTCATTCTACCAATGATGAATAACTAGTAGAGGTTAGGGAGGCGGTCTTAGGAAAGTGAGACAAATTTCGTCTATGTAGCGTGGCGCATCGGTGAACCTCGCCTTGGCTGATTGAGCAGTCACGATTGCGCACTAGACAAATACATTCTTGTGCTGGTCTGGCACGTTAGTTTCGCAGCCCCACCTAGTTCACAACAAGCTCAAAATTGAACCTGCTTGTGATGGCTTGATATAGTGGTGCGAACTTGCAAGTAGTGGTGGCTAGTCATTCAACATATTAAATATGGCTGTATAAAATTTTGGCGCCGCTTATCTACTGTCGTTCTGTGGCTAACGGAGCTATTTTTAAAGGTCTCAATGACCCACAAGATATTTATTCATGAGTGACATTTTAGAGAAAAATGTTTAAACCCGACAGCGTTATGGAGCTCGTTTTGAAGAAATTCCGGCATCGGCGATGGTGTCAAAGTCGGTGTTGGCGTCGCTGATTGTGAGCGAATAATTGCCATCGTGTGCGTGACCAAAAAATTGTGAACGATGTAAATGAAGTATATAAATGATAAAAAGTCCTGGCGCCAAGTGGAGACGGAACCAGGGTTATTTCGGTACAAGTGTGAACTGAACCTGATTCGAATGAATGGCGAGCGGATGTTATACCACCTGGCAACCCCTCTCGATGTGAAAACAGTGAAAATAATTTCCTCCGCTTGGAAAAGCACTCAAAGTAGTTGTCATGCTTCACAAACAAGCGCGTCCTGTGTACATGTTTCATAACGCCACATGAAATGTCACAGTATAATAATGCGTGGTACAAGCGTCCATTGCTAACGGGCGTTGTATTATGGGATTACCAAAATGATTCCATGGTTAAAAGCCAGCACGACACTACAAAACATACGCACGCTACTGCGCCTATTACCTTAAGGCCACGTGGTGGGTGCCCGGAGGGTTTGAAGTATGCACTAGAAACAGGAAGTCCCTAGCTTGTTCAAATGCTGAAGGTAAAGTTTTAGAGTAACTTATTTTTTTCGGTCGCTCAGGTAAAAAAAGTGTATTCGGATCTCTTCAGTTTTATGGGCCAGCAAACTCAGCGTCCCCCAACAAGCTTCATGTACAGGTGTTTTGTAAATGTTGTGCGCTGAACCCACACTCGCGTGCACTTTCGCATTATTTGCTCAATAAGAGACTTCCTGTCAGAAACCACAGTACAATAGACTTGTGCAGCAATTTGTGGTTGGACATATTTCAGTTGTAGCAGTTTCGCAGTATCAACTTCATTCACTCCTACATGCGTATATGCAAAGCTGATTCACAGCGATCTTTGTAAAAAGCTCGTAGCTGCAAGCAATAAAAATATGCTATCTCACAATCAAAGCTGTTACCACCTCTCTCATGCTGTTACAAACTTCTGGCAACACATTAGATATTGTTTCAGCTGCACAAACTCAGAGGTTTTTCTGGGGACCTGTCCAGATTTTCCTCGAACGATATATTCCTGGTAGCCCATAGCCACGCGTGGACATAACAGCTATTGGGCAAATGAAGTGTCTTCAACTGAACTCATTCTGATTAGGAATCATGAAAATCAATTTCTAGTCATAATTTGTGTAGTAAAAGTAATAGGCCACACGTGACAGCAGTAGAAACACAGAAACACATATTTATCTTTATCACTGCATCAAGCTGAATTCACAACAGTTTTCCCCACCTCCACAAGCGTTTCCCCTGCGTTGATACCTGGCCACCCGTACCCTTCTTTTCTAACACTTGTGCAAGATTCAATATTAAGATAAGCGAGCGCTGGTACATGGTATGCTCCGTTTTTTTACATACTTTACATGGTCTACTACCGATGTCAGCCTGGTCAGTGGCGAGTAAATGGGCTGTGGTTATTCATGTTCAAGATATAATAAGACCAGTGATCGGTAACCAAACATGGTAATAATGAAATCTTGGGTTTTACGTTCAAAGGCCACGATATGAATAAGCCAAACATACTGTATAAATGGGATAGTCGAAACGTTTCTAAATTACCCATCCCCTGAAAACTGAGGCAAGTATTATTATGCCGAGTCTGGTGTCGCTGAACCTCGTACATAGCTAAATGACGTAACTGCACTGAGGCGGAAATCATCAACGTATTTGCAATGATTGTGATTTAAAATATACATCTCCCGTTCTTGAGAGGAATTTTTAACAGAAAACCTACATCGGTTACTAAACTCATCAAGTTGAATTTCGCAGTAAAATTGCGGCATAATTATTTTTCGGCATCTATTTTGTAAACGTGGGAACTCTTCAGGCTTCTGCACGTGACTTTGCCCTCAATCTTTACGCAGGAAGATGGCCACGATGACGTATCGAACGCAGCCAAAAACAGTGAATTTTCAACGTTGGCACGCTCAGCTACTGGCTCTTTTTTACGTCGTGTTATTCTCAGAAGCAACGCTTTCCACACCAAGGCGTTCATACATGGTTGAGAATCTTCATGAAGAATTCTTCTCTGCCGAACTTCAACTGAGCCCAAGGTGCAGACATGATGTTTCTGTCTACATGACGCACTTGCAAAGTGGCTCCGATTGGGCGATGAAGAGTAAGTTAACCTTAGGCACCTTTTCATGCTTAACAGTTTCATTATCAAAAATTTTTATTGAAAATTATTACGGGTAAAATAATTTCAAAACCACGCGTAGCAATCATGAAATGTTCGAAAAAGAAATGTGTGACCTCATCAAACAGCTGCCGACAAGAAAGAAAATCCCAAAACAGGCTATTCGCTTTGGTTTATGATATTTTGCTCAAATTAAATTCACTAAGTACTGCACCAAATAAAGTAACTTCTGTGTTTTCTTCCGCTTTATTTCATTAGCATTAGACTACATCTAGAGGGAAATGCGCTGGTGGTGTCGGCGACGTTGCTTTTTTGGAGATAGATCTGCCGGTCCATGGAATAAAAAAAAGTTGGATCCGAAATCGCACACAGACACTTTGCACGGCGGTCTGATATTTTACCGCATGGTCAAGTCAGTGTATTAAACTCCTTCAGAAAAAGCATTTAAGAGCTATCAAGTTACGGCAATAAAGTCCTCTTAACACCTGAAGAACCGCATCAACAAATCTAACAAAACCAGCCAGCAGCGTAGGATCGTGCCAGGAGTCACACAATATAAATTTCATTTTCAGTAGGCAATTAAAGTGTACCCACTCATTACAAACGGTTCATCCACAATAGATCATCGTCAGAGCAATCAGCTATGAAATCGACATACTACACTCATGTGCAAGCGTGCCGATTACATTAAAAACAAGTTTGCAGTATGCGCTCTTCAACAGGTGTGCACAGGAGAATAATGTTAACGCGTTCCAGTATTAAATACAAAAACTATGAGCGCATCAAATTTTATATTGCAGGGCTTTATATCAAAACGCAAGCGAAGTAACTATTGTCATTTGGTGTTAGTTGAACATATTTTACGCAGTTGTAAATGTACACGGTTCAATATTGCTCACGCACATATGTCACTGCTGCGTTAAAATTACTGAGGCACGCCAACATAATCTGCACATTGAAGGTAAAATTACGCAAAAGGCTCTTCCTGTTTCAGCGTACCACAGTGACTGTTATAGTTCCTTATGTCACCGTGACTGATATTAGCTGGGCAGTGAAATCTCTAATGGTTGAGTTACTTACCGAAGGAAAGGTGTGTCCAGCAATAGAAATACTCAAGATAACAATAGATATATTCTATGGTGTTCAAATAGAATAAACCTAGTGACAAGCTGCGCCAGGGCCCAAAAAGTGAATGCTATCAATAATTGTTCATGGCAATACAATAAATGTTTTATTACAAGTAAAATAAACTTTTCAGTGACGTATAGTCATGCGTGTTAAAAATGAAAAACTATAAACTGACCCGACTTTTCGTGACCAATTCAGTTCTTTTTTTAAGAGTTACCGTTTGGCTGGCTCCGAAGCTAGCGACTTTTTTTTTGTTGGTGTCCTCCTCGCCATTTTCATTCTTCCCGGCATTCTTGTTAATGCGTATTTTTTTTCACTGATTCTGAAGGCCATGCACGTATCTAGTCGTTAAGGTTCTAGTTTAGCTCTTGATATTTTCAGGAGCGTAGATGAAGTATATATAAACATTCTGGAAGAAATCTACAGGGGATCGACTGCTACCATAGTGCTTCATAAAGAAAGCAAGAGAATACTAATCAAGAAGGGTGTAAGACAGGGGGACACTATCTCCCCGATGCTACTTACCGCGTGCTTACAGGAGGTTTTCAGAAGCCTAGAATGGGAGCAGTTAGGGATAAGAGTTAATGGAGAATACCTTAGTAACCTGCGCTTCGCCGATGACATTGCATTGCTGAATTGCAACTCATGATTACGGAGTTGAGCAGGGAGAGCAGAAAGGTGGGTCTTAAAATAATCTGCAGAAAACGAAAGTAATGTACAACAACCTCGGAAAGGAGCAGCGCTTCGAGATAGGTAATAGTACACTTGAAGTATTAAAAGACTATGTCTACTTAGGGCAGGTAATAACCGCAGAGCCGAACCACGAGATTGAAGTAACTTGAAGAATAAAAATGGGGTGGAGCACATTCAGCAAGCACTCTCAAATTATGACAGGTAGATTGCCACTATCCCTCAAGAGGAAGGTATATAACAGCTGTATCTTGCCAGTACTTAGCTACGGAGCAGAAACCTGGAGACTTAAAAAGAGGGTTCAGCTTAAATTGAGGACGACGCAGCGAGCAATGGAAAGAAAAATGGTAGGTGTAACCTCAAGAGACGCGAAGAGAGCAGAGTGGATTAGGGGACAAACGGGGGTTGAGGATATCATAGTTGAAATAAAGAAGAGGAAATGGACGTGGGCCGGGCATGTAGCGCGTAGACAGGATAACCGCTGGTTAATAAGGGTAAGTAACTGAATTCCCAGAGAAGGGAAGCGGGTTAGGGGGAGACAGAAGGTTAGCTGGGCAGATGAGATTAAGAAGTTTGCGGGTATAAATTGGCAGCAGCAAGCACAGGACCGGGATAACTGGGGGAACATAGGAGAGGCCTTTGTCCTGCAGTGGACGTAGTCAGGCTGACGATGATGATGATGATGATGATGATGATGATGATTTTCAGGAAATGTTTACATAGGCCAGGGCTCTAAGAACTGCAGTTTTCTGTGGCTATACTTTCCGCGTTGATGTCCCAGGCGTCATCGAAATTGCTGAGGTTATCTGTGTTTTCGCTGTGTTCTGTGAGAGCGTTTTGTACAGCGTTGAAGCTACGCACGTCAATTGGATGTTGCCGTATCTTTCAAGAAAGCTTTTTCTCCTATGGATGTAAGTGGTGTGACAGTCCATGCATGGAAACTTGTAGACTATCCCGGAAAATTTTTCTTTTGGCAGCTGGTTTTTAGGAGCGAAGCTCCTTATTGCGTGGCTTGGGAGTCCCTCGTATGTAACCACCAGTGGCAAACACCCGAAATAGGTATAACACTTGACCTCCAAGGTGGTGCCAGTGAGAGATTTCTTCTGTGCGTTGTTTACCAATAAAAAAATAGTGCTCAATGTACATGCCAATGACTGCTAATGGGGAATGAGAGACATGAGCATTCGGCTTTTAGTCAACGCGCACGCTGCGATCCCCATTAGCAGCCATTGGCATGTACATTGAGCACTATCGGACAAGAAAGGAATGCTACATTATACTCACTGGGTGTAACCTCCTTAGCTTTAGAAAGGTTTAGCGAGCGTTGAGCCACAGTGCCATGAATACAATGAACTTGAATATACCATGAATGAACTCAAGGTGGTTAAAAATGAGAAGTAGATACGAAGCGCAAGCCGTAAGAAAGTAAAAGCCGAATTCTACTGTCTCTCATTTCTCATTAGCAGCCAATGGCATGTAAATTGAGCCCTATCTGACAGGGAAAGGTTGCTACGTTATACTCGCTGGGCGTAACCTCCTTGGTTTTCGAAAGGTTTAGCGAGCGTTTGGTCGCAGTGCCATGAATACAGTGAACTAGAATATACCATGAACTCGAGGTGGTTAAAGGTGGGAAGTGGACCCAAAGCGCAGGCCGTAAGAAAGTGTGCGTGTGCCACCTCTCGTTTAGTCCTTGGAATGTCCGCTAGATGGCGGTGCTTCTATATGGGGAATATATGATAAAAAGATGCGAGATGGTGGGACTTGGAGTGTTGAATAGATGAACGAACGGACACACAAACAGATGCATGGATGGACGCATGAACGGACGGAGGGGCGGATGCACGAAAGAACGCAGGGACGGGCGCACAAACAGACGCATGGACGGTCACACAGCGGACGCATGGACGGACGAATGCTTCGCCCCACTCTCCATCATTCACTCCGTGGATATGCTGCCATTTTTTTTGGTCGGGGAAAGAGTAGCCCGATTGTTGCAACAGGTTTCTGCGCCACCTCGATTCTCTGCTTTCACAACTCCCTGGGCGGTGGCCACTGATTACCGAAACATATGCGACCGAGATGCGGTATAGGAATGTTTGGTACAGGCTACATTGTTAGTGACCGCCATCGCAGAATAAGGCAAGAGGAAGGCGTTTGTTTTTGTCCATCACGTCACCGGGGCACTCAGCGAATAGATATTTTCGGGTAGCATTGTCCAAAAGGCCGGTGGTGATCGTGCTTTTTTGTTTCTTCACATTTTTATGAGCTGCAGATGGCCCCTGCGTGATTCAGCAGTAACTTGACCACTGAAGTTTTGTGGCCAGTTGAATAGTTAGAACTGAGCTTCGGATACTATGTGGTTGGCGTAGGGTACATCAAAAAGCTTAAACGGTCTTTTGCCCCTGCTTCTTGGCATTTCGCGAGCACACCCAGATTATGAAGAACGTTGTTTTTTGTTGTTGATCCATGGTGAATGGAATCGCCGGCTCATTTGAATTTAGGTGTGCCAGGAAACTGTCAGTGTTAGACTCTTTGTTCATGCAAAAAACTACATCCACATATCTTAAAAATATTTTTTGGGTTGGGCAAATCTGTCCAAAAATCGTGTTTCGACGTGCTTCATTGTTTGTCGCTTTGGCCGAAATGGCAGCTCTCGTGGCAGTTCCACTGTTTTTTTCTTTTTGTAGAATTTATTTGCGTATAAATATACGTTGCTTTAAGGCAGAACTACGGCACACTCAACCATGCTCAGGTCTGTCCTTTCGCTAGGATTGTCTCAATACTTCTCCAGATATTCACAATAATTATGGACGCCAGCAATGTTCACGAAGGACTATTTATTTCATTAGTTAATTAGCAACTTTGAAAGCCAGTCAGCTGGTCTCAGCTTTCACATTTTGTTCTTGTAGTCGACGCGCATGTGTTAAGCCAGTGAGAGTGTACTCATTATGAACGAGTGAAGGCTGCCAATCAATAATTGAAGGCAACGTGTTCCAGCCTAGGGGAGTTGTACACACAGAGGTGAGTTCTTATTTTTGTTTCCTGGCGTAGATTTTTCTAAATAAGGCACGAGTACCTAAAGCTGTGTATTTCACCGCAGTTCTTCCATGTTATTTATTTGGCTCATAGACGACAATAAATAATTATACGATTTTCGGATCAGGAATCACCGCACACGGGTGCAATATCTGAATCAGCTCAGTCCCGGGATATTGTTCAAGCGCTTCTATCACGTGAGGCAATGCAGGGACTCCGCAGCAGTCGTTTCTAGGATTTCGAGGTAAAAAAAACAGGGTACCTGATTTATTGCCACAAAATGGCATGCAGGTGATAGTAAAGCGCTTTTTACTTTACAGTCGGTATAATACTCTCACGCCTCTCCCCGAAACCCTTCTGCACCTAACGGAGTTGCTCGGTCATCTTTGATACAGAGACGGTATAATGTGACGTAACAATACATAGTGTAATAGTGATGTCATAATGACGTTTTATGGTGACGTCGTCACTGAAGGTTTACGCCCCACTTCTGGTGAATATGCCGCCACCGACATAGACTTCTCTTGTTAGATGAGGTAGCTTTCGTTTTCCTCTTAAGAAAGCTTAGTTTCTTTCGACTTTGAGCAGCTAGTGGCCTACTCACTCCAATGTGCTATGAAGAACATAATATCAGCTTTTCGAGCTTTTATACTCATTCGGAAGGCTGTACAAGGCACACAGCTTCTAAAACTAAACTTACCTTGTACTATCTTTTGTGGCCAAAAGCACTCTAAATCTAAAGATAACTTGAAGGTATTTTTCATTGCCGGATAGATGTGGATAAGAAATTTTCTAGTTAAGCTTTCATATCCCTCAAATTCTACGGGTTAAGTGGCAGCACGATAAAAAACGCGCATGATATATCAAAACTATTTTGGCTGCTTCTGCCTCCTTCGGATCATGCACTTAGCCAGATCTACTTTTGTGTCATCGGCGTACGTGTTTTTCTCCTATTTTGTTGCCAATTGACTTTACTCAGTGATCTCTCATTTTCAACAGCATTTACAAAAAAAACTTGTCTCAATTCTAGTGTTTGACAGCACTGGCAAAATGGAGAGTGGCATAATGAAGGGAGGACGCACTTTCTTAGGTTTGTATTCGGAGTGCATAGAAGCACTTCCGCAAGCCGCCGCACTTTCACCTTCAAAAGACCATGCTCAACTCCTCCCCGCTTTCATGAGCACTTACTGCTTAACCACAGTGCATCTTGACTCGGAGCAAAAAGCCGAAAAACAGGTGTGTACTCTATAAAATGCATATAACTAGTTTACTGAGATGGGAAAGGTTGGTAAACAATAAATGTATTCGGGTTAGTGTTCACTACAGCTAAAACAGAATAGCACTAGCAATCTTGCTCGCATTCAAAAATTTCACCTTCATTCTGATCAAGTAAAGCGACGAGGTGACGAACGTTTATTTAATATATTCTAGCTGCATGTCGACCTGTGAACACGTATATATAGATGCCTCGGTCGCGCTTACCTCGCCTTGTCACTTGTCAATGGGATCATTTATTCTAGACATTTCACTTCTAAAATACGATTTATCGTATCCGTGTATCTTAGTGCACGGGGTTCAGTTTTGATAGCCGAGAAAAATATACAAGTGAATATGCTTTTTCTAGTTGAATAAATAAAACATACCACATGATAGAACAGTGCTACAATGCTTCCCTCCACGTTACTTGATTCGGTCATTGGAACATGCAGAATTCTCGCTATGTATTTAGCGAGGTCTTTCATGTGTATTTCAGGGCATAGTAAGTTCTATCTGCAAGAAGCTGTCTGGTTCGGGTATCACTGCTGGCGTCTGTGTACCTTCCACATGCACTGAAGAAGACGTCAGTGCCATTGCTACCTTTGGTAAGAGGTTATCATGACTTTGTTTGCCAAATATTTTTTTTCATTGATTTATGTGCTAACTGTGTAATATAAGCACTTTTTTTTTCCCAGACTTACTCTAATATGTTTACTGATCATGCGCCAAACTACATCTGTGCTTTGTAGTGACTGCCATTATATCAAAATGCGTATTGCAGTTAAAGTAACTACGAACGTTTCGGCTGGCTGCTTAAATGGAAGCTTTGCTTGTTGCTATCATAGGTATCCGACTTATCCATTTTGGTCAACATTAGCAAATTCGGTCTTGATATGTTTTTTTTCGTGTCAGTGAAAAGTACTTCCGCGAGTGAAAAAATGCCTGTTATAAATAAATTAAAATATTTCGAAAAGAAAACAGCTCTCACTTTGAAAGCTCTATTTTTAACTAACAAGCTTTCGTTCGTTAGCTATGTGTGGATTCGGCTGCAATGGAAACGCAACATCAACGAGATGCCGAAGAGAAAGCATGACGCTGATGGCTGACAGTCCGGCCCTAGCGACTACGTAAGTTTTCTTGCATCCAACATTTCATTGAGTATTTTGGCACTTTAACGCTCCTCTGTGACTCAGTTGAAATTCAGAGGTGTGAAAATATGCGTGAAAGCCTGATATTCAACCGTAGACAGAAATGAAAGAGTAACCCCAGCAACACATTTTTTATTGTAATAAATGTTTTTTTATCTTCGTGGAAATACATTTTATAGGTCACATACTTAAATTTACCTAAATTAGCATTCAGCGGGTCACACTTAGGCATCACAATGGAAGTGGTGACTAGAGTTGCCCTTTCAGTGACTTCAAAAGAATCCAGCACTAAAGTAAAATAGCCACAGCTTAAGCAACCTATATCTAACAAAAGGAAGAACCACGGTTAAAAGTAAAGGTTAGTTCATTGGTTTCAAAACATCTTGGCGCGAGGCAATCTGGGGAATAAGCCATGATCCGGACGGTGTCTTGCTAATTAAACCTATTCATTCTTGAGCAAAAGAGTTGAAATTGAATTCATTAGTTATTGCAGTCAAAAATTATTTTTCCCCAAAAGATCCGATAACCGTCTTCGTTAGTCTACGAAGACCTGTGATCACGGACCATGCAGATGCGCGAAGACGCAGTTACGGAACTAGCACGATACAGCACTTCCTTCCCCTGAAGTACCTAGTGAGATACTGCACTTTCTTCTAAAACCTGTCCAGTGCTATTTTCTTGCAAGTTGAACGTCTCGGTGGAACCAGGTCTTTCACAGTGCTTGGAGGCTCGTCAGTACCTAACCCTTTATCGATTTCCTTGCAGAGTTTAACCTGCTGGCAGTTAATGTGGCAGTGAACCTTCAGCGCCGACGTCCGTTTCACTCTGCCTGAATTAGTCACGAATGCTGCTTACAACGCTTTCTGCGCTTATCGAAGTCGTACTTAATGAACATGTCACTGGGCTCCCGTTTTGTATCAACAATGAGAAGCCGACCCCCTTTCTTGCCTTTTACTTCCGCATAAAAAAGGCGCAACTAGCTGCAATTTCATTACTTTGCGGGTTGAATTTCAGATATTCCACAATATCGTCGTAGCTTATGGTCTTGACTGGCATGCTCGGATTACGCTTTCTAATATCCATATAGGGTTCTCGCTCAACTGATAAATTAGCAAAGCGGGGCAAAGGGATCCAACACTTTATGTCCCTCGTATAAGGCATCTAAACGTATGTGGTACGTACCACATCTTTCCGCTGCTTCTTCGAAAAATGGTGGGCGAGATCCCATGCATTAAGACCATTCTGCTTCAGCAGAACATGACGTATATTGGAGCAATATCCCATCCACGTTTTGTGAGTTTTGTAATATCCCGTTCACGTCAAACCTCAAGCAACGTAACTGACACAGGTCATAGCAGGAACACAAGTCAAACAGGGTTAGATGGCTGGTTCTTGCTTAATGACCTGGCGCAACCCGCAACAAGGGATCTGCCATGAAACGAATGGTACCTTATTTTGGAGATCAAATGGTTGTGCGAGTGTAACACGGTCAGATATGGACGCTTTTAAAATTAATCCATTGGCAAATTACGATGAGAAATTCAATAAACAAACAAGATAATATACGCTTTTTGTTCATTAACTAAACGCATACGGCTTCGCAAATATTGCTGTGACTAAACCCCATTTCAATTCCCCAAAGAGAAAAAAGCAGGCTCTGTTCGTTTTTCTCCTGGGTAAAATGGCACATACCCATTCTGAGGTATTGGCCTAGAAAACATATTGTAGCCTTTGGATGGTAACTGCACCATTGCTTATAAACAAAAAAACGTGAAAGGAAAATAACAATCCAAAACTTAAGTGCAGTAAAGCGAAAGAAAATAATATAGTGAATAAGCGCAATTACGTTACAATATTCTGATTTTCGGAAGCCGACCAGACAGCTCAGTTTACCTAAACTAATTAATTTAGGATGTATGTCTTTTATTTCATCAGATCCTTAAAGGTTTTCGAGTATTTATAAAATGAACATTATGTTGAAATGCATTGAGCGGCTTGAATGGAATTACATACCACATCAAATACGCCTGTGGCATTGTCGCATTATGAATGCACCATAATTTAGAACAGTTTCTGCGGTTAAACCTAATCCGAGCTTCGCAAACGAAAGAGATAGAAGTGCTTATCAAATTGATGAATAATCACGACATGAAAAAAATTATATTCAAAAGTTTTTTATGCCTCTCAGAATCGACAATGTGGAGATAGCATCAGACCAGCCATGTCTAAATACATGTTCAAAGGTGGGAAACGGCACCGAGATCTGGTAATAATAACTTCAATAGTTTTCCTTATCTCCACTGAGGTTTCCAAGAAAACTTGAGGTGCTGATAATTTGCACCAGTCCTAGCCTGCTGGCGGACGAAGGGCGAGTGCACAAATGGGCTGAAGTGAAAGAAAAATATAAAGGTGCAATGTTTCATCTACAAATAACGAAAGAAATGGCTGCTTAATCGGTCAAATCAAAAGTTTTCAATTAATTAAAGAGTCGCAACGTAAGCAACAGTAATTGCTTGTCGCCAAAAGGCGTCAAAATGTAGCTACGTTGGTGAAACGTAGCCACCCATGGCAACCTTGGTCGGTGCAAATCATGGACCTTTAGAGCTTGATATTTGGTTTAAGCTAATAGTGATTATGAGCCACGCTAAATCTATTTAGCTGTGTTTAGTTCACAATTTATTCGATTTTGTCAACTACTTAAAACAGATGTACACTAATTTTTTTAGGACGCAGCCATTTTGTGAACATCTATTGACAAGATTCGTTTGTTTCTTTTATCTATTTCTTACTGACAAGACGCACTTTAGTACTCCGCCAGTAGAGATTCAAATTTCGACAGGAACAGTAACGCCAAGGAATTATACGGGGAATTAATAAAACAATATATCTCATCTCTTTTCGTACAGCGTATGTCTTGTGTTGCTGGCGCTGGTTGTTATAGCTGCCACCATCATAGACTACAATGGAAGGCAGCGCGTAAAAAAAGAAGCCATCAAGTCATCCGCAACTGACACGCAGTCAGTGAGTGCAGCCACAAGAAAAACAAAACAAGGTTAGACCACATATTTTTATTGATTAGTATTTCACATTGAAGCAGCTACAACTGCTCCAGACAGATAAAACGTCTGGTAAAGTAAACCATTGGTCATGCGTAGGATATACGAGACTGCCAATATCAACGCTAGAGGGAGTCAAGAAACGATAGGAACATTCACTTTCTTTAACTGTAGTGTAGCGATTATTAAGATAATTGAAGTGAACTGAAGAAAATAGGAATCAATAACTTTTAGAATATAATCCCGTTATTACGGTAAAGGAGAGAAATTGAGGTCACCTGGAGTGCCCTTCATCAAGTAGTTTCTATTAGTACTTGTCGTTGCGTTTAACAAAGAAGCCAACGCCCCAGAAAAACATTCCTTTTGTTCGAATGATGCGATGATCAGACACTACATTAGGTCAGTGTTGAATGTGTTTGTCTGTTGTTTAGGGCAGATTATGGTGGACAAACACGTACCCAGTAGTCAGAAATGCAATGATGAACGCATTGTTTGCCTTATGTCCAAACTGGTACACTCGCCCACACCTGTGTATCAAGCGATAAGAGTATTGCCCTAGATTTTACGAGCCAAAACCATGATATAGTCACATGTTTGTGACGTTAAAAAAGCCAGCAGTTACCTTATTCGAGACGGAAATTTCTTTTTGGTCAAACCTCTGTCAGTTCGCTGAATTAAAGTCACACAACAAGGGATACATGATTTTACAATGAGTGCAGTCACAGTGCGTTGGTTATTTATTATCATCGATAGAGCGCGTTTCTTTCTGTGCGGCAACAACCAAACCTTTCAACGGTATCGCGGGCGTTTCCGTAAGCCCTCCAATAAAGTTGAGTGTTCGCGTGCTGAGAGTACTTTTAACAAAGCGTTTCAAGATAATCGTGGAGCTTTTGTAACACTGCCAATCGTCTGTGCTTAATGGTTTAAGCGTTTTCTTATGGGTGAAATTTTAATACATAATAAATATTACACGCATCACCATGGCTCTATGACAAACCATAGGCATTCGGCTACGTGAATTTCATCCATAAAGGTACCCTTAACGACTATACGAGGTCCTCTGGCTGGATAGCCATGAAACCCTGAACGCGAGGTGTTCGCTAATATATATATATATATATATATATATATAGGGAAATAAGTGCATACTTAAGGGCTCGTTTTTCGTGTTTTGCGCAATAATAATGAGATCTAACAAACAATAATGCCAAGGAAGGTATAGGGGAAGTTATTAGGCCAATTTTAATGTAAATGAGAAGAAAGAAAAGTAGGTGAAAAGACAACTTGCCGTATGCAGGATCGTTTGTGGTAAATAAAATTGAATTGAATTCAATTCAATTTGTTAACGTCGTCTGATTGTGGTTGTAGTGTTTCCTATTGTTCCTCTTGAAATGATTGACCTAAGGGCGACAGGCCAGCGGTGAAAGTGGTGGCTTCACGGTGATAGACCAGTTGTTAGCGGCTGCACAGGCGTTCACATTTTTATCGGCTGATCACCACTGTGAACAGCACGGGACAAATCATACAAGTTGTACGCAGAGTTGTAGGAATCTCACCAATCACACGCGCGAATATGGGATTGTATGATTTGGCATTCTTTTTATTTCATTGAGCAGAAAAAAATTGAACCTTAGGGCTGAATTGATGCAAAATCAGGAGCTGTGTAGTGTGATAGTTCCTAAATAGGAATAAAACATCTTATTTGCAATCTTTGACTAAGCCTCGTTGATTTAGTAACTTGCACAATGAAAGCAAGATACGCAAATTGTGCGACAAACTTTTTACAAAAGCCAGCAAGGTTTCTGTGGTCAGTCTAGTCGCTGCATCAATGTAAGCTGAAGGAAAACATTAGTGCAGCCCCTTGCGTATCGCACATGCTTAAAATCAAAATACTGAAGCGTTCCATATTCATAGAAGGGAATCACAACGTGTCAAGTGCAGGTAAAAAGCCAATACTACGATTTATAATGGTAATATTAGTAATAACTTTGGTACAGGAATAGCTGGGACTTAACGTCCTATAACCCCGATATGACCTTGAGGAACAGTGTAATGGAGGGCCGCGGCGATTTCAACCAGCTAGTAAACATTAACGCCAACCTAAATTTAGGTACGCGAACCTCAAATAGTTTCGATTTCACGAAAGCGCAGCCCGCGTGGCCGAGGTTCAATTCTGTGACTTTTAATGAGCGCATTGTGCGTCACTAACCCTAGACTACTGGGGCAAAGTCGAAAATATGCCAAGTGTTCTCAATCTTTCTGGACAAAAAAATGTGTGTTGTTTGAAAGTGGCTTTTTGGCACATAGAAATTGTACGAATGTAAGGTGGTTACACGGGTGCTTGTTGAGTCTATATTTTATTTTTCTACAATAAAGCTTTTAGGTTAAAGAAGTTGTGGGCGTCCTTCCCATTTCTTCCCCATGCTTGAATCTGTGCTAGTATTTTTCTACCACACTCTACTTGCTACAGAACGGTTTTGTGTCACCACTTTGTCTTAACCCACCCTGTCCAAATCGCCCGGCTCAGCTTTCACAGCTGGGGTAAGGAGGGCAAGAACGATCTTCAGCAACTTACTTTGGCTTTAAACAGCTCCTTGGTAAGCATTTATGTTCACCTCAACTTGGATGCACGTTCAAGTACGTAAAATACACAAAGTGAAATGGCCTACCCTGTTATGAGACAGATTCTAATGTGATGTTTTAGTTGTGGCACATAAAAGCTTACAGTGTTGTTTTTTGTGAAGTTGACGAGCGTTCTTTATGTGTACTTGTCAATATCAATCCATCACTGTGTCTTCTTCATAGAAAGATCATTTGGTCCGAAAACCCGCAAGGCACTTCTTTGCTTCTCTCTACTTGAAAACGGCACCAGACTGTTTGGAAGCGAGATCTCGACGGCGGAATCATTGACCGTCTTGAATGGGCTGAGGTTTTTCAGCATTGCATGGATTGTTTGTATCCACAATCGATATATTTCTCGTGACATCACAGTTTTCCGTACGTATGAAAGCATTATTATTTTTACGAAAATTCAAATGTAAGAGATTGCCTACCAAGAAGATTGTAAACATTCACACTAATCTATTATTTACGTCATGCTACATAAATAGATATTCATATAATGTCGTGCCAGAATGTTCGTAGTGGCATTACGAAAATGGCAGCTTCAAGAACTTTGGCCATTTGATGAAACGCTTAGTAGCCAGCGACTCCGACCGTGGACGCTCTAATTGCGCGGTGAATATGTGCAATGAATAGAAACTCGACGCGAAAAGTTAAAATTAATGCACGAATAGTAGTAGCCAAAAGTTGTTCACTCAAAGATATTATTAAAACGCAAGTACCACGCTTAGCTAAAACGGGGCAGGAGTAAAACAATGAAAACTAGAGAAAAATAAAATCCATTTGAGAAAGTTTCTTGAGATGCAGAAGTGTGCTGTCTTGGGCGAATTTATTCGCGACCGACTTGCACATTTGCTTTGTTGGCTATACGTATCTGCGAGAATTCCAAGCCACGAAAGTGTGTGATATGCACGGGTAGCAAACCTGCCCATCAGTTAATGAAAAATGTGAGGTGACTTTACAAAAATGATGAAATAGCACAATGTATTGCACAAACTTACGTTTACGTTTCCTACTGAGCTCACACGATCTTTCAATTGCAGGCAACTCACACGAACTGTACAAAAATCACCTGACAACGACAATTATTGATCGAGGAACTTTGGCAGTGGATACGTTTTTGTTCGTTGGGTATGTTGAGCACAAGCACATAGACTTGCACGTCTAGCAATGCATATATGTCTTATTCAATACATTGATTATCGCTATACGTATATTGGTGAAAAACGCCATTCCTGATGCTGTATCATCAACATTGCTTGAAGATAAACTAAGTTAGCTGAATTAAAGTCATTTTACATAAGTTAAACCATCGAAATGTCAGGCATGGTCGAATACAGCGAAAGGCAGCAAAAGGGAAACATGCTTAATGTTCAATAATCAGTACTTGCCTCAATGCTAGACGTCTTTCAATTGAACGCACATCATGTCTCATGAGCTCGTCGATACGTCTCGGAAAATTATCATCAACTGTAAACGCACATTTTTTTTAACAAGAAACAGCATAGCCACTGAATCACTCAGCATCCCTTCAAAAAGGACCAGGATAAGTGACAAGGAGAACTAACGAAATGCGTACTAAAGGAATGAAATTGAATTGCCTAATGTGCACAAACCTCACTGATCGAGACAACCGTACGTATTTGGTCGTCACGTGGTCGATAGTCTGTGTGACCTTCTGCTCTTTTCAAGCAACTTCTTCCCTACCGGAAAACAGTATAGTAGACATACCGCTGCATAGAGGCACACTTTTTTCGTTCTTCAAGAATTACACAATGATTGCATTTACTGAGACCTGTCTGCCATGTGTCATGACTGTGAGATGATCCACTTAACTAGGATACAAGCTTTTGTCTGCAGGATGTTATTAAACGTATTTTTAATAAGTGTAAATCATCACGTCATGAAAAACAATATTACCGGCGAATACCTAAGAACCTTTATTTATAACATTGATAAAAAAGGAGCAAACGCTTGGAAAAAAATAGCTATCAGCGATAACTTGCATTTTAATTTCCACAGTTCACTTGATAACTTTATGCAAATGATGCCACGCCAAGATTCCCAACGAATAGAAAGGTGTGCACAGACAAGGTGTAAATCAAAGAGTGAATGAAATAGTTGTTATGGCGCACGATAGCAGCCAGGATGAGTGCGGATATCTCTTACATTCCAACATTCATTGCTATTAGTCATCCATTGCTATTGATAAATAAAAGGAGCAGAGAGCTACACATAAGCCTTCGTTGGTTTCTTAGAGATTATTGATGCTCAAAATTGTGCACTGGTACTTACCACACCTCATTCCTTTACTGGATCAGTCAAGTTTGACAGCAAGAATGAGCTTTCATAATTCTTTCTGTCCACTCATTTTTGCTCAATGGCGTGAATACTCGCCCTCACCTGTTAAACTAAAACAAAATGGCTCTGTGGTGTGCACCTATCTCAGTATGGCCACTAGTATGGGTTAAGACTTAGCGCGCCACAGAAGTGCGTTTGTCAGTGCCTTGCGCGAATTAGCACACATCTGCACATATTCATTAGTTACACGAAGGCACCGTGTGAAGCGCCATGAATACACTGTGCTGCTATCGGTAGAATGAGGAACACTTTATTCCTTGCTGCAACACCACAAAACGCAGTCCCAAGCCCGCTCCAAAAAGTGACATGAAAACAAAAAGGGCTTCAACCTTCTACGGGCAAAAAAACACACCAACAGCGTCGCTATAGCCCGTCCTTGTGGGCAATGACACGCCGTGACACTCCACTAAAGCTAGATTCACACGCGAGGGCAAAATATCTCTGCTCCGCGGACCGAATAGCCACGGGATTAGTTTAATCGGGTGCAGCAGTGGACGCCTCGCATGCACACAGCTACGCTTGCGGAATCCTCGTGCATACTCTCGACTCCTATGCTTATGCAGCGTGCTTATGTGGTCATGCGCGCTTATGCAGCGCGCTTATGTGGTGAATGAAAACCACGAATCCACCAACAAGACCACCCAAAACCACTCGCCTCTGCTACTGTCACACGAAACACATTCGGTCGTTGCCGCTAAACTAAAACATGTGGATTTTAAGCCATCAGCCTGCTTCGTAGCCACGCCAATCCACCTAATGCTGACATATTTGACGCTGAATCACCTTGATCGAGAGCAGACAGCCGCCAAAGGGAGGTATCGAAATAGCGGCGACACATCTTCATCCGTGCCGCGATCGGAGGAGAGCAAATGCAAATGAAGCGAGGCCGGCAAGTTTCGATGACGCTCAAATCACGTGGTGCGCCATCCGCTGCGAAAATTCCTCCTCGGTTCCCTCGTGTGACTCCACTTTAAGAGAAGAAACTTCTTGTGACAATGCTTCACAATCTCACAACCAGCGACCAGCATGCCTCATTTTTTGAGTGAGGACAAACTGCGTCAGCGTTAGGCGTCGACAGACTTCTAAGAATACGGCGAATAAACTCCACCGCGCTTTGGCAAACCTTTCAGAAGGGACAACGTCAGCTAAGGAGGACACCAAGGTCAAACTCCGTCCGAGCCGGCCCTAAAACAAAAGAGCCGAACGCGTGCCTACCTTGGGCTATCCAAAAAGATGGTCTCTTTCAGTCGCATGCTAGCAGAGATGGGTGTGGCTGCGTCATTTTAGTCACAACTTTGATGGGGCAGCTATCATCTTGCAGCTTTTGGGAAGCTTTGCTTTGCGTACAATGATAATAAGGGCGTGGTTGAGAGCAGTATCACACAATTTTTTTGATGGACATCAGCCAATAGCTCGTTTACTTTTCTACGCAATGTGCTCTCCACACTTACTAGGCAGCACGGAAACAGCTTCTAATCGTGGAGCGGCCGTATTCCGTTACAACAGCATATTGTGGAGAGCACGAGATGAACGAAAAATTGTTAAACGTTGATTTATCATTTTTGCTGCTAACTTATTTATTAGGTCACCTTTGCAGCTAAACTACTTTTTTTGTTTCAGTGGTTTTCTCGTTGGATATGCATATCTGACGTACCTGAGAAAAAATAATGGCCAGAATAACTGGCTTATTTACTATTTCCACCGCTACTTGAGGTAAGCAATCGTATCAGTGGCTTCTACATTTGAGAACTGCACACTAATTGATTGATATGTGGTGTTTAACGTCCCAAAACTACAAATTGATTATGAGAGACATCTTAGTGGAGGACTCCGGAAATTTCGACCACCTGGGGTTCTTTACCGTGCACCCAAATCTGAGCACATGAGCCTACGTTTCCGCCGGCCTCCATCGGAAATGCAGCTGCCACAGCCGCGATTCGAACCCGCGACCGGCGGGTAAGCAGCCAACTACCTTAGCCTCTAGACCACCGCGGTGGGGCGAGAACTGCACACTAGGAGTATTTTTTGTCACCTCTGATTTTCTTTACGTCCTGAATGCAATCGCTGCCACAACGATGGTGTAGTGGCTTCGGCACTTGGCTGCTGACCTGAAAAACGTGGGTGCCTTCTCATTTGCTGCAATTGTATTTCGATAATGGTGAAATACTTGAGGATCGTCTACTCTACGAGGTCAGTACAGTAGACTGACCTCGTACAGTAGAACCCCACGTGTTGATTGTTTTACGAGCCCTGAAATACAGCATGTCTGACGTCTATAATATGGCTTTCTCTGGTATATCTACATAATTTTTTATATCATAGTAAACGTCTACTTATGGGGATAATAGTCATAAACTTCTCAAACCTATCATATAGATAGAGTATTGTACTAGTGCGAATACTTTTTCTTCTCTCCTGATTGTAATAGTAATAATAATAATTTTTGTGGTTTAACGTCCCAAAACTACCAAATGATTATAAATGTCGCCCCATTGCAAGGTCCCACGTTAGTGCTGTGTTCACTTTTTGCACAATATCATATTTCCAGGTACAAGATATTCTGTAGTTACGACCTTCTTTAGATGTTCTGCTTTTTGCTTGAGGTACATTTTCATAGCCGCTAACATGAAACTATATCGAAGCCTTTCCACTATGTTAAGCGGTAAAGGTGGGGGCCTAGGCTAGTCGGTGGTTCATAACAATTTTTATATCGTGAACTCAGGACAAGATGAAAGGAAGCTGCAAAGACTAGTGCTTGCTTCCGACGTGGTTAGTTTTGCATATCACAAAAAATGAATAAGTGACAACAAACACGTGTCAAAAGAGGCTTCTAGAGAAAGGGTGCGTAGCCGTTGACCACCTTCGTTACAGGGCCGCGGTTACAGCGCAAGGCTTATAGCTGTTTTTGGTCGGAAGCACCTCCACCACGTTGCCACCGCCAAGTCCAACCTGAGTGGTACCGACAATAAAGCTCTGGAGGGCACATTGCCGAGGCTACAATTGAGCACTTCAGCTTACCGTCAGAAAGTATGAAAACTACCGCTAACACAAACACCGAACTCGGATTATTCCCCACAGTTAGTCCAGAGAAAGGAGCGCCCGCCTAGTATCAGTGACCGGACAAACGTCGTGACACCACCACATGGGTGACAATGATCGAGCTACTCAACACCGAACGTGGCCGCTTCCTACGGTTCAAGTCCGCGTCGACAGAATTGGCGAGCTTATGGCTGGTACAAACTGGAACTCCACGTACTGCGCAACATTGACGCGATGCCCCACTCGCCCTCAGCCCTGGTCCAAGGCACCCTTACGCTGCACTGTTGGGGGTGCGTTACCTATCGGTGCGCTCTATTTGCAGATACACACTGAAGCTGTGATTAAGTCTCTCACCGTCGTTCCTGTACTAGAGGACTTCGACGAGGACATAGTTTCGGGAGCCGATTATCTTTTGTCTGGGGAAGTTCAGCTAACCAAAAATAGCGGCCGAGCAAAGCTCTGCTGCTTGGACAACTAGCATTTTCTCTGCTCCTAATTCCACAGTTGAAAGAGCGCAGTCACAGAAGCCTTGCGACGAGAGCACCCTGAGTGACCAGCAAGAGGGAGATCTTTCTACATCACGGCAGTCATTGGCCGAGTGTGCGAGTGCTTCGCTCAATAATTTCAAGGCTGCTGGCGAAAACTTTATGAAAGACACGCCTATATAGACCGAATTCACTCACCGCGCCTTGGCCGAATCTAGCGATGATGGCCGATTCTAGCGATAATGGTTTTTTTACTTGATAATTGCACAAAAATGAACGCTAAACCTTGAACAACACTGGTGGGCGCTGAGGATGGGGTCGACCATTTCCAGTACGCTTTGCCGTTAAGAGCGGACACACAGACAATTGTACAGTCAGACAGACAGACAGACAGACAGATACACAGACAGACCAAAATTTTTGCGTCGAAGGTCCCCAAGAAAGACTATCGTCTTTAATACCCCATGTGGTCGAAAATTCGCGAGCCGCCCCTATGGTGTCTTTCATAATCATATGGAGGTTTTCAGAAGTTAAAACCCCAACAATATAATATTTTAAGGTGACTTCAAACTGACATCGCTGATGCATTCTACACTCGGGGCCAACTTTCTGTGGCAATGAAGAGAAGGCTACAGAACCAAAGTGGGCGTGTGCCAACGTTCGGGAATACAGTCCCACAAACGCGCTTGTGTTTTCCGCGTCAAGATAATAAAAACAACATTACTTTCTCTTCTACGGGATGCTGTTATAAAGAAAGGCTGCATGAACCAAGGAGTTATTTTATCATTTGTTTTGCTTTATTAAGTGTCATTTGGTGTTATCGCACGTCTGCAAACGTCGCGCGTAGTAGGTGCACCTAACAATTAAAATGGCATCTTTGTTTTTAGGTGAGTGCTCGTCAACCTCCAGCTATACCGACCGACTTTTCGAAGATCTTGTGCCGAATTTCACCAACAAACAGCTGTGTAAGGAAACGTACTAAATTTTGCGCAGTTTTATTATTCGAATATGGCTGGCATTCAGAAAGCGAGTCGAGACGGACTTTGCGGATGACTATATGTGCTGTGGCTCCAACTCTGTAGCTTTCCCTTCGTTGCCACAGAAAGTGGTCGTCGAGTATAGTTAAACTCTAAACTATTGAGTCGCTCTGCATTGAATGTCAGTATAAATGACACGGCTGATTACTCGTTCATTAGTATGGCATCATATTTATGAGTGGGCTACAAACTACTACCGTGTTATATTTCTCGTTGGTATGATACAAGAAGTAATATTAAACTTCTGAATACTCTTGCAGGACTGTGCCTCTTATGATGGTAACAGTTGCAGTTTCCGCTTTCTTGATGCACCACATGGGTGATGGACCACTCTGGATGAATATTATAACAACCTACGAGAACACTTGCCGAGACAATTGGTGGATGAATCTTCTATACATTCAGAATTTTATCAATACAAAGAAAGCCGTAAGTTTCAATCTACGCACCTTGGTTGTAATCAAGATAGGAATATTTTATATACACTTATTACACGCTACAGTTTTAGAAGTACTTATTGCTGCATGGTAGTCGGCACCACACGATGAGGGTAAATTTCACACTGCCTGGCTGTGCAGGATATCTGTTTTTCAGTTGTTCCACCACTTCATACAACAGGTCACCCTTAGTAAAATATAAGTATTTTGCATGGCATGCTCAATATTAGAGCGATATTTCACTCTATGATTGCGTTTATATGCACTTGTTAAGCTGCACTATAGATCAAAGTGGTTTCTTAGAGAAATAGCACTAGTCAGAAAGTTGCCCCACCTGCAATGCCTAGGTGCTCCACCTTATCATGGATAAAAATATTCGTTTTCTTTTTTTATGTGTAACCTAATGATTGTACATTAATACAGCTGGCTTTATTAGGTCACACATGGAACTGGTCATGCGTTAATGCAGTTTTGAACCTGCACCTGTCGAAAGCTGACCACGCTTTTGAAGTATAAATACGTCTTCTTTACCTATTTCAATGCGCAGGCTCTCTTTAACTAGAGGAATGCTTAAAGCACATTTCAATGTGCTATGGGTGTTTTTTTAGTGTTCAACATACCGTGCATGCAACATTCTTATAGCTGAAATGAGTAATTTAGCAGTTTTGAGTGGGCAGGGTCCATAAAGCTGACATATGCTCGAAGTTCCTAGTTTAGGGACAACACTCAATAAATTAGTCAGAAAACACTATTGGTTTGCACAGAAAGCGTCATGAGCAAAAGAAATTGGCTGTGTATCTGCATGATTCACTGCAAACGTCGAAAGACGTCCATCAGTCGCCTTTTCTCGTGCAGCGCGTCACATATTTAGCGCAGCATAAGAAACAGTAGGATTTATTGCGAAGCTGGGAGGAACATGGGAGGCACGACACCATGGGTCGTACCTTCCATGTCGTCGTAGTCATCGTGGTAGTAGCCAGTTGCATTGCATTACATGTCAATAAAAAGAGTGTCACAGCATAACCACGGAGTGAATGATGATGAGGGAGGGGAAGCACCCATCAGTCCGTTCATGCTTTCGTGAGTGCGTCCGTTCATTCGTCCGTGCGCTCGTCCGTTGCTCTGTGCATCCGTCCGTGCGTCCATGCTTCTGTTTGCGTGTCTTTCTGTCTGCATGTCTGTCCATCTGTCTGTCTGTCTGTCTGTCCGTCTGTCTGTCCGTCCATCCGTCCGTCCATCAGTCCATCTGTCTGTCTGTGTCTGTCTGTCTGTCTGTCTGTCTGTCTGTCTGTCTGTCTGTCTGTCTGTCTGTCTGTCTGTCTGTCTGTCTGTCTGGCTGGCTGGCTGGCTGGCTGGCTGAATGGACGGACTGGCTGGCAGGCAAGCAGGCAGGCAGGCAGACAGACAGACAGACAGACAGACAGACAGACAGACAGACAGACAGACAGACAGGCAGACAGACAGAGAGACAGACAGACAGACAGACAGACAGACAGACAGACAGACAGACAGACAGACAGACAGACAGACAGACAGACAGACAGACAGACAGACAGACAGACAGTCAGACAGGCAGGCAGGCAGGCAGGCAGGCAGGCAGGGGGACAGACAGATGGACGGACGGATGGATGGATGGACAAACTGACAGATGGACACTTCGCCCCACTATTTATCATTTATCTGTGGATATGATGTGAATTATTTTGAGTTACCAATCTAAGCATTTCCTGGTGAAGAAACACATCACGTAATACTTTGGAACGGTTGTTGTGCATCAGGGATTGATACTATATCCTTCTTGAGCAGCAATCTTGAAAAGTATGAAAGCGCCTTCCAGTCTAAGATGGCTGGCCGTTTAGGACGGGCGGAAACTTCGGCTGGATGGCTAAGCTTTGTGACCGACTGCCCAACAGACCGAAATATCTGCGTTCAAGTCTGCCAAGATATACCATTGTCTTTATTAGGAATCTATATCCTAAATGCCTAGCGAAGCGGCTGAATAAGTCAAGGAGCTGACTTTACCTGCGTTATTGTAACAGCAATAGAGCCTACCTCTAATTGGGAGTCAGATATGAGTATTTCAAAGCTTGCCTATAATACGGGAATGTTACACTCTATGTGCCTTGATGCAGTTTTCATTGCGCACGTGATTCCTGAGAGAGTTCTAGTTCGCCAAGAAAATGCTCCTTTAACCTTATTTCAGTGCTTACCACATACATGGTACTCAGCTGTTGACTTCCAACTTTACTGCATCGCTCCAATATTTATTTATCTTCTGTACAGGTAAGTTATACTAAGTAAAATCTGTTTTTTATCAGAGATATTCTAATTTAGTACTTCTGGCCTCGAAAAAATTAAGTTCAGTCCATCTTTGTGTAGTGCAGGGGTTCAAACACGTGCATCTCGGATATTCAGCTAGTGGCTTAGCCAGCGCGTGACTATCTTTGTCCCAAGTATTATTGTTTTTATCCCGAGTAGGTATGCCAAGGATAATCACAAATAAAGCTCACCTCAACATTTTTTTCTAAGCACCCCGAGGGGTCATTTGCATTGTAACATAGTTTTGAAGAGAAACTATATTTAGGAATCAATTCTGACATTATCGTCTTCCTGAAGGTGAGCATCAATTGAATGCTGACATCAAATCTATTCACGGATTTCCGTTATAAAATATTCTGGACAGGCCTTGTTTTAAGAGCCAACGTATGCGGGAAATTGCTCACCCCCTCATCTCATGCCCCCTGTCCTGTTAAATCTTCACCGTCTCAGCTATTGTGTGAGGGTTTTTTCCGTTGCCACAACCCGGTAGTTGAAGTGAGTGAGACTCCTGTTGTGTAGTGCATGCAATTAGGCTGCTGTTAGTAGCGCAACAATCTTGAATATCTTCATTAGCACTGTACGGATGAATTGCTCTTTGTTATCACATATGGCACTTGAGAACATGAAACTAATGAAGAAGTTACTTTTGTGCCTGAACATCGCAATCTCAATAAAACAATGATAGCTCATTGTCATAAATTATATGTTTTAATGAAAAAAACAGTGTTTTTCGAGGGCGTTTTTGGTTTTAGACTAACAATATTTAGACTGTCTGTTCGACAACTAACAATGTCTGTTAGTTCTGACAATACAGTTGTTTTCAGGTCACCTGCGCACTTTGCTTCGTTTCTTTTTATTTTTATGTTAACAGATGGCCTCGTGTAGGAAAGATGGTGTGTGGAGTGCTTGTTGTGGCTTCCGCTAGCTTCACCACAGTGTATACTGCAGTGCATGGAATGGGGTTCGTATTCTTTTTGTGCACTGTTGAAGGACGCCGGTTTTCCTACGTATTGGGGAAAAAATGTTTTAGTGCTAGTGTTGACGCTTACACAATGAAAAACAATCCTGTAATGCCTGCGATATGTCTTTTTTTCACGCTTCACACTCCTTTAGGGCGATCACGTTACTTTGTTGCATGTTTGAATGTGCTGCTATAAAATTACAGAAAAAATCGGCACAACACAGTGAATAGTCATGCTTTACCTGCGCAACCTCTGCTAACAAAACGTCGTGAACAGTAATCAGGGAGCTGTTTGGCGTACCTTAATCTCTTTATAATAGACAATTCGGAAGCGGTATAGAGGACCATGATATATCTCTAGTATTTCGCTCACTGAATATAAATTCAGGAGCAGTTAGAAAACTGGTTTATGGTCTCAAAATACTAAAGCAATACTAAGGCTAAATAAATCAAACAAAACTGCCTTCTTAGTAGCCTCAGATCTGCTGTCATTTCCTTAGAGCTGTGCATGAAATAAATGTGAAAATAAGAAGGCTTGAAGTTTTGCTCCGTGAATTTTGAAACCAGTGGCATTTTCGAGAAGTGTGCAACAGAGCGCCTAAAGAAACTTGTCAGATTGCAAAATCTGAGTAAATGCTAGCAGAGAGTTATCGCGGTCGCTGGGTGCAGAAGCACCCACTCGACTTCGTTTTTATGAGGCGGCGGCGGCAACAGCTCGCTACCAAGCAGTAACGCATAGCTTTGTAACTTCTGCTGTGAACTTCTTCGAGTCTTTCTTTTCATCGGTGGTTCTGTTTAGCGACTCAAAACTTCTATCACAGGTAGAAAAAAGTGCATGCAAATATTTACGCTAAAATAAACTTTCACATACTTTGCTACTTTCATCTTCTGCGAAGTCTAAGGGTGCGCTTCCTAGTTGAAAAAAGAAGTTGCACTGTCAACGCCGTTTCTCCGACCAGTGCTGATTAACGTTCGCGCGTTTGAATATTTATTTATCTCATAAAGCGAACGGGAAGAATGACCACCATTGTCACTAATTTGATAGAGCACATAATTTGTTATCCGAAGTTATAAAGTTTGCTGTCAGCGAAAACCAATATTTCTCCCCCTTCACTTTCGTAACATTTCCATCATATTTCTGGCTTTTTGTCCAAGGTTAACATGCTTCAACAACTCCTGGCTCAGCGGCAGTGTTCCCCGAGAATGGAAAAAGGGTCGAGTATTACCACTTTTGAAATCGGGAAAATCTCCATTGGACTTGACAGCGTATCGCCCTATTGTCCTCGCAAGCTGCCTCGGAAAAGTGATGGAAAGAATAGTTCTATTTCGTCTCGAGTGGTACTTGGAACGATACACCAAATACCCTTCCTGCATGGCAGGCTTTTGTCGGGGCCGCTCCTCCATCAACTGTGTGCTTGACTTATCGACATTTTTTCAACAAGAAAAAAGTCGCAAGCACATATCAGTGGCACTCTTTCTTGACGTGAAGGGTGCATATGATAATGTAGCTCACGATACCATCCTCACTTCTCTCGCAGCAATGGGCATGGGTTGACGAATGTTTCATTGGATAAAAGATTATATAACTGGCAGGTGTTTCTTTGTGCAAACATATGAGGGTACAACTGCTGAGCATTACACCTACTGCGGAGTACCTCAGGGAGGTGTTCCCACATTGTTCAATGTTGCCCTCATTGGTCTGGTGAAGGTTCTGCCAAAGTCGGTGTGCCTATCTATATACGCCGATGATATTTGCCTCTGGAGTGCTGCAGTTACTCGCCCTCAGGTGCGTGCACGAATACAGCAGGCAGCGACCCTCACAACAGCCTACCTTCAGAAACAAGGCCTATCTATATGAACTGTGAAGTGCGCGTTGATGGCGTTTACACGCAAACCAATGACGCCATACCCTGTTTACATCAATGGACAGAGTGTCAAATATGCACGGACGCATCGTTTTCTGGGCACAATAATCGACAGAAGTCTTTCGTGGAGCCGACATTGTGCGTACTTGAAGAAGAGACTGCTATCTATTGTGCATATAATGAAATTCATGTGCGGGAAAGCATGGGGAACTTCTGTGGTCTCCATGCTACAGCTGTACAGGGCCCTATTTCTGGGTCTATTGCGCTACAGCTCGCCGGTACTGACTAACACTTGCAAATCCAACACTCAGTCATTGGAGAGTTTGCAGGGTCAGGCACTGCGTATCTGCCTAGGACTGCCCCGATGCGCTTCTACTTATGCCACAATCATGCTTGCCAAAGACCATCCGGTCAGGTCCTATAGAGTTGTGGATTGCCTCAGAGCGCACATTCGACATGCTAGCCGTGTCCCCGAGCACCACTTGGCCCTTCTACCCTCCAGAAGACCACGTGCTACGTTTTCAGACGTCATAGCCAAGCACCTAAACAGCATTCCATCAGGATATACGCCAGCTGCGAGCAGGGCATGTCCTTTGTGGTGCCTCGACCAGCCGCAAGTACGTCTAGAAATTCCGGGAATCAAAAGAAAAGCAATCACTCCAGAGTAGCATTGAAGCAAGCAACACTGCTATTATTACATGAGTTGTACTTAGACCGAACGCAGATATACACTGATGGGTCCGCCTCGTCTAGCAGCTCATCAGGTGCTGCTGTAATTCCGGCTGCAGCAATGACAATCAAGTTTAAGTTGTCGCATATGACTACATCTACGGCATCAGAGCTTGCTGCTATAAGGGCTGCTTTACAATATCTCGTTCAAGAACTGTCCAGGAAAATGGGTCATATTCTGTGATTCGAAGGCAGTGCTTCAGAGTTTGCAGTCTGCCATGCGTAGGAGGAGTCATGACCAATTGGTACAAGAAATAAGACATTGCCATCATGAAGCTCTAGCACGAGGGCATGATATTATATATCAATGGCTGCCTGGACATATCGGTATTACCGGAAATCAATTAGACGATGATGCAGCCCGCTCAGCCCATGAAGGAACCCGTGTAGTCCCGATTCCTCTATCCAGGAATGATGCAGCAAGACAACTTTACCTGCTGGCTCGAGATCTCACACGCACGTTCTGGTCGTCTACCAGCTTCCAAAGGTGTCAATTTTACGAACTGGATCCTTCGCTCAAGCTAAAGCTACCATCACAACTTTCCCGCTCCGATGCGACACTGTTATGCCGCCTTTGGTTGGGTGTTGCATTACAACGGTGTACTCTTTTCGCATTGGTATGGCAGACACTCCTACATGCGACTACTGCGAGCTGAAGAGACAATCGAACACGTCCTGTGCAGCTGCGCTTGTACGACATACAGCGATGCCAGCTCCGGATGGGTTTGAATCAACTAGACCCCGGACCATTTTGTGTGCAGAAGATACTAGGACCTTGGGAATCTACCTCAGTTGCGCAGAAAGCAACTAAAGCACTGCTAATTTACCTAAAGTCAACAAACCTGAGCGACCGCCTGTAGACTATGTGTGTGTACCTTCTCATCTCTCTCCAACCTCTTTTCTCCCCTTTATTCCTTCCCCAGTGCAGGGTAGCAAACAGGACGTGTGTCTGGTTAACCTCCCTGCCTTTCCTTGCATCTTTATCTCTCTTTCTCTCTCTCTCCACCATATTTACTTCAGTAACAGCCTTCGTAGTTTCCAAACAATTAATGTCTTTAAGTTCTAAATAAGGTTTTAAATGCAAGGTTTATTGAGATTGCGTCCTTACTTCAGCTCAGTACTGAGCAGAAAGAACTGCATTAACTGTTAAGAAAATGCATAAATTTGCTTATTTGTACTTGGTTATACATTCTATAGGCATAGGGCATTTTCCGCTGATGAATATCTCGACCATAAAAGAGTTCGGTATGCTATTGCACCTCGAAGAAAAACATGTTTTCGCAAGTCATTCAACTATTCGTTAGAAATAAGAAACAAATTAGCCGCCAAAACGAACTAACGTTCGACCTATATAAACATAATATTGCAGCCCTCGAATGTTCGAACTAATATGTGAAAACAACGAAATTTATGAAGGACATGCGAGAAGAAGTATTGTATAACGGCATTTCTCATCTTTACGCGAAATCTCAATTTTAACAGCTTGAGTTCCGTGCGTTTAGAACATTTGTAACCAGAAAGCGCTCATATATTTCATAGCTATTATTTGCAGAGTCAAGGCGCATTTTGCTGTCGTTGGATAATGCGATTGCAATATGGATCATCATGCTGGCGTGTGGCGAATACGTTGTAGCGATTTGAAGCCAGCGTGTCGATGACCGCAAAGCGTGATAATGTGTGGGGGGACGCAGTGTCTTACCCAACAGACGAGCAATCAGCTGGCGTACTCGATGATGACAGTGGAAGGGGGCAGCGAGAGAGAGGCATCTGCATCTTGGTGTCTTTTGCCAGACTTATAGATGACATGGAAATCATACTATTGTAGGCGGGGCACCCAACTACCGAGGTGACCAGACAAGTTTTTCAGTGAAGATATCCAGCACAAAGCGTGATGGTCGGTAATAACTGTGAAGTGGCGTCCATAAAGATAAGGTCGAAGTTTTTGTATGACCCAAACGACAGCGAGCCACTCCTGCTCAGTTATGGGGCAGTTCTATTCAGCAGCTGTAACAGCATGACTAGCATACGCAATAACTCTTTCTCGTGAAGTGACATCCCACTGTAGAAGAACTGCACCAATGCCATGGCCACTCGCGTCGGGGTGCAGACATGTAGGTGCGTTCTGATCGAAATGGCACAGAACATGGTCGGATTGTTAAAGCATGCTTGAGAGCTTGAAATGCACGCTCGCAGTCGTCGTTCCGAGCGAAAGTTGATTCGGATGTCAGCAGCTCGTGCATAGGCGACCTGATGGCAGCAAAATGACTGATGAAGCGGTGGAAGTAGGACGACACGCCCAGGAAACTTCGTAGGTGTTACTGATTTTCTGGCCGAGGGTAGCGTATCACGGCAGCAAGCTTGTCAGGATCCTGCCGAACGCCACCTTTGCTGACAAGGTGGCCCAATACCTTGATGTTCTTGTTGGCGAAACGGCTGTTCTTTGTGTTTTGCTGAAGTCCAGCATTAGAAATACACAAAACTTCGTCCAAACGATCAAAATGCTGACAAGAAAGAGGAGAAAATGACGATGTCAATATTGACAGATTCTTCGAAAGCAATAGTTGAATGGCTACTTCATAATCGATAGTGTTATGAATATAATTGCGTCACTCTGCTATACCTTTTGACTGAGTATTCAGCACTTATGATTTGAAATTTGTAGCATAGGTGATGACTTATTGCTCTAATCTATTTTCGCAGGAGTGTTCCTGGTGTTTATGACTATATGGAAGATGTTTACATCAAGCCCTATTTTCGCATCTCGACGTATCTCGCTGGCATTCTTTTGGGCAACTACATTGTAGCCAACAAGAGAGAATCTCGGCTACAAAAGTAAGGAGGCAATGTGTAATTATTCCCCTTCAAATATTATTTATATGCTATGAACGATTAAACAAAATTATGGACATGTGCGAAATTGCTCGAGAAGTTTCCTAAAGAAGCGATTTGGAAGGAAAGGCATGCCTGTATTTCGTGATGGCCTGAGCTTTATGTGTATCAGAATAATATTTTGTACACGCTATTGTGACTCTCTGTTGTTGATGAAATTTAGTTCATGAAAAGCATAGCTGGGGTTGCGTTCCCACATCTTGAATCCCCATGAAATTTACTGTAACGAGCCCCCGAGAGCGGGAGACCAGCACAAAGTACTAAGAAGGTGGCAAACTTCTACGGACCATGAAACCAACATTTTTGCGGGTGTTTTTCTCTACACAGGCTTGCTTGAGGAGACTTCGTGGCCGACCGACCCCGTAGTTCGTCACTAAGCGATTAAGTCGGTCCTTCCAGAGTGAGATGAAAGTAAGCACTGATCTGTCAAATCCCCCACGTGATAGACCACCCTCTTGAGTGAAAGCGCCCGAAGGGACAGTGAGTCCAGCGAGCGCATGTGTTATTTATTATGTGTAAATGACTTTAAACCAAGAATGAGGAGCCCACTAAGGGCTCAAAAACAATTCACTGAATATGCAAGAAGTGGCTCTGAACCCTGGTTTAATGGTTCATCCACCCCAATTGTCGTTTGCTGAATTCTAACCTTCCATATTTAAATAGTTGTACAAAATGCCATAATATTGGGTTTGTTATCGTTTCCCCCAACTTCTCAGCATCATTCCCCCCGCCCGAAGTCGCTCCACGCTAGCACAGGAGGCCGGTTCCGACGTAATTCTGACATCCTCTGTAAGCTAATTCAATGGTGCCGCGTCAGGTAGACCCCAGGCTAGCAAACACGCTATAGCAGTACCTTTACCATGGTGGTGCCACTCTCAGTGAGGAATTATATTTCGTAGAGTCACATTTTATTGCATTAATGTGAAAATCCCACCATATAGCAGCTGGTATAAACTTAGTATTTTAAGACAAAAATATCATGTTACGATTTTTTAGATAGATGTCGCTGCTTTCATCGGAGGCGAAGTCGTTGCATATTGAATGGCGATTAAGATTCAACTGCCACTTTATTTAGGTGGGGCCTCTTCTTGTGTAACAGTATATGTCTTACCTAGAGTTGAGGTTTTCAAGTATAGCTTGAATTGTTACCTTTCTTGTGGCTTTTTTTCTTTATTGCGTCCAATTATTCACAGTTCAAACTACGTAATGCACTTCGTTTAGGTGGAAATTTTTTCGAAAAGAATGTTAATAGAAACGATTGGTTTTTAGTACTCTAGCCTGGTCAATCTAGATAAGGGCAATAAGTCAAGTCACCATAGTACATAAATAGGTAGTAATAAATATTGATTCGATTGTAGCTACATATTCATCTGAATATTCATTCGTACAATTTATAAGACCAAAATGATGAATAGCGCCACAGGATGGCAACAAAATAGAACAAAACACCAATTTCTCTTCTTTCGCTCTGAGGATTTCTCCTACCTGTATTACCATCCTTCGGGGAGATCCGCCGAAAGAGGGAATTCAGTGTACAGCAGCTACAAAGTCTTTAGGTCGTTTAAACACTTACTTTCGCTCAGGTGACGTCATAACAAATAAAAATGCAACGCTCTGTAATAAAATGTGACAGCACAACAGTGTGGTTATATTCTTAGCAAAATTCGAGCTTTCTTTGCAATTCTCTTACCCTAATGCAGTGGGAATGGCTTGTCTGTTTATAGGTTGAGCGCTTGCGCCATAATTGGTTTGATAGATAGTACATTGATAATTTTGCATGGCGGTAAAACACTTTTGGTACGTTGCAGTGATCGTACTGTATCGTTATGCAGCAATTTTATCCTCTGAGGATATCTGACTTTTGCGCATCATCGCAAGAAACATCAGGGTAACTAAGTAGAAGCACAGTATTTGTAGAATCAGACAGCAGGCTAACTGCCCTTCAATTTCGGCCAACCCAAAGCCTTGCCTATGCGAGCGCGCTCATTCTCTCATGTTAGACACCGAGAATAAGGTTTTTTTGCCGGGACAGGCGAAGTCTCGTTTTAATTTGTCAAACAAGTGAACTCATGTATGCGAGGAGGCCATAAACACCCTGAATTGCAATTCTGAGAGCCCGTCACACCGTCGGGCGGGCCAAGCAATAGAATTGAAGGAGCTTGCGCGCGTAGGCTAGTTTTCGCTGCACATGTCTAGCAAGGTTCTATTGTTTATTTTTCGAGCATTTCTCCTCCCCATTAAAAACTCGTGCCCACTCCTGTTATTCAAGCTCCGATGGCATCATCAGAACCGTGTGTGGTCGCCTCCATGTAAAAATGTAAATTGGGCGAAAGTAGCTCTGTCAACGACTGCCACAGTCCCGAAGGTCAACTGGGCGTGAGCTGTACAGCTTCTGGTCTAAACCTTGGGAGAATCCGCGAACGCAAAGTGAATTATTGCCGTGCGACTAGTCAAGTAAAAAAAATGCCTTTTTAAACGAAAATTGTTGCACATTGCCAAAGCAGCCGAGGATGAGCTTTATTATTTATGTAAGAGCGATTGGGTAAAAGGTCTTTGTCATTGTGCAGGTAATA
>WOVY01013159.1:0-122658 GCA_013436015.1 Rhipicephalus annulatus | reverse complement strand
GTATATATTGTTACGGGGATCGCAAACACACGGAAGAGAGAAATGAGCGTATTTCCTATATTTACATGTAAAAGTGACGCTTCAGAGCTGCCAGTCTCTCGCGCGGCGAGTCCACTTCTTTTTTCATCGATCTGTTGTCCACGACGGTAGAGCCATGCCCACTGCCTCGTAACATCACCCCCGGCGAACAAAGCGCCGTCACGGCGCCCCTAAGTCAATCAGGACTGGCAGTATAGTAGGGCTTTAGGCGCGACACATGAACAACATCAGTAGATGGTGTGGCAGAGGATGAGTGCGGTTGAACGGGAGTGATGAGGTAGTCGACGTCGGTGACCTTGCGGAGAACTTTGTAGGGTCCTGTGTATCGTGGGAGGAGCTTCTCGCACAAACCTTCACGTCGATACGGCGTCCAGAGTAGGACAAGAGAGTCATCAGGGTAGTCAACGTCGCGGTGCGAGTCATCGTAGCGGACCTTTTTGTGCGGCCTGAGAAGCACTGAGCCTAGTGTGCGCGATTGGCGAGCGACGCGGGCTCGAGAAGCAGCGTCCTGCGCATACACCGTTGGTTGGATAGTAGCAGAAGGAAGGAGTGTGTCGAATGGCAACGCAGGGTTGCAGCCGTACAAAAGAAAGAATGGAGAGTAGCCGGCGGTGTCATGTCTTGACGAATTATATGCAAATGTAACGTAGGGGAGCATTGCGTCCCAGTCACGGTGGTCAGCAGAGACGTACATAGACAACATGTCTGTAAGAGTTCGGTTGAGACGCTCCGTGAGACCGTTAGTCTGGGGATGGTAGGCAGTAGTAAGGTGATGTTCGGTAGAGCAGCTCCGGAGGATTTCGTCGATAACTTTTGCGAGGAAGCAGCGGCCCCGATCCGTCAAAAGCTGGCGCGGAGCTCCATGCCGCAGAATGACGTCATTTAGGAGAAAGTCTGCGACGTCTGTAGCGCAGCTAGTTGGCAAGGCACGAGTTATCGCGTATCTGGTCGCATAGTCGGTTTGCGACAAGCGATCCACTTGTTGCCTGACACGGACGTCGGGAAAGGTCCGAGCAAGTCGAGGCCGATGCGGAAGAATGGTTCCGGGGGAATGTCGATAGGTTGGAGCAGGCCAGCCGGACGGAGAGCAGGACGTTTCCGACGCTGGCAGCGCTCGCAAGCAGCGACATAACGGCGCACAAATTTATACATGCCAGGCCAAAAGAACCGTTGCCGCACGCGGTGATAGGTGCGTGAAAAACCCAGGTGTCCCGCCGTCGGTGCGTCATGCAGATGTTGAAGAATAGTGGCACGCAGGTGTCGGGGAATAACTAACAAATATTCCGGGCCATCAGACTTCATGTTGCGACGATACAGAATGTCGTGGCGAAGGACATATTGACGGAGCGAAGGGTCGGAATGTCCTGAAGATACTCGCTGAATGACCTTCTTGAGGGTTGCGTCCCGGCGCTGCTCTGTGCCGATGTCGTGCAAATCAGATATGGCGAGCACACAAGAATCGCCTTCATGGACAGCGAGTCTAGCAGGGTCCACTGGATAACGCGAGAGACAATCAGCATCTTGGTGCAACCTGCCAGACTTATAAATTACGTCGAAGTTATACTCCTGGAGACGTAGAGCCCAGCGACCTAGGCGACCAGTTGGGTCCTTGAGCGACGACAGCCAACACAGAGCGTGGTGGTCCGTAATAACTGAAAACTCCCGGCCATACAAGTAGGGGCGAAATTTCGCTACAGCCCAGACCAACGCAAGACACTCGCGCTCTGTTATCGAATAGTTTCGCTCAGATGTGGAGAGAAGGCGGCTGGCATACGCAATAACACGCGTTTGGCCTCCCTGGTGTTGAGCGAGGACGGCGCCGATTCCGTGAGCACTGGCGTCTGTGCGTACTTCAGTCGTCGCAGACGGGTCAAAGTGAGCCAGTATTGGTGGTGAAATGAGCAGGTCGATCAGCGTGGAAAACGCAGCTGCTTGGTCTTGGCCCCACGAGAAGGGCACGTTCTTTTTGAGAAGATCAGTTAGTGGTCGTGCAATTGTAGCGAAATCGCGTATAAAGCGGCGGAAGTACGAGCATAAGCCCACAAAACTCCGAACATCTTTGGTTGAAGAAGGCAGAGGGAAATTCTTGACAGCGCTAACCTTGTCAGGGTCAGGTTGGACGCCAGCAGCACTTACAAGATGACCAAGGATCGTGATTTGTTGTCGGCCGAAATTGCACTTTTTCGAGTTCAGCTGGAGTCCTGCTCGACGAAAAACGGCTAAAATGGTCGACAAACGAGTTAAGTGAGTTTCAAATGTTGGGGAAAAAAACAATCACATCGTCGAGGTAGCAAAGACAGATGGACCATTTATAACCACGAAGAAGAGAGTCCATCATGCGTTCGAACGTTGCCGGGGCGTTGCACAGCCCAAAAGGCATAACCTTGAACTGATAAAGGCCGTCCGGTGTGATGAAGGCAGTCTTTTCTCGGTCTAAGTCGTCGACAGAAATTTGCCAGTAGCCCGAACGCAGATCAATAGATGAGAAGTATCGCGCGCCATGAAGGCAATCAAGGGCGTCGTCAATTCGTGGCAGCGGATATACGTCTTTGCGGGTTATCTTGTTCAAGGCACGGTAGTCAACGCAAAATCTCCAGCTGCCATCCTTCTTTTTCACTAAAACAACAGGTGACGCCATGGACTTGAAGAGGCCTCTATGACTCCTTTGGAGAGCATTTTCTCGACTTCTCGTTGTATGACCTGGCGTTCGGACTGGGAAACACGATACGGTCGCCGTCTAACAGGATTAGCATCGCCGGTATGTATTTGATGACGCACGAAGGACGTTTGACCTAAAGGGCGGTCATCGAAGTCGAAAATATCTCGGTAGGTAGTCAGAACGTGGTGGAGTTGCGCCAACTGACAGGGCAGAAGATCAGGGGCGATCATCATCGTGATTTCGTCGCTAGGTGCGTTTGCTCGGCTGGCTGCAGTAGGGGACGAGCAGTCTTCAGGGTCCAATGCCACGATGCTACATGCATCAAGTGGGGAAACGTGGGCTAACGAAATGCCTTGCGGGAGAACTTGGGTCGAACTACTGAAGTTAAGGAGCGGAAGCTGAACGTAGTTGTCCACAATAGTCACGATTGTATGCGGCACAGCAACACTTCGAGCCAAGAGCACATCCACCAATGGAGACACTATGTAGTCACCGTCAGGAAGAGCTGGTGATATCGTTAAGGCAACACACGTGGTGGCTTGCGGTGACAGCCGAACATAATCAACAGCGCACAAGCGGTGTGACGGTGAGGACGGCACAGGTCCAAGTCGAGGCAGTTCAAGTTGAAGAACGCCGGTTGCACAGTCGATGAGAGCAGCATGGGTGGACAAGAAATCTAAACCAAGAATTAGGTCATTTGGGCACTGCTCAATAACTGCAAAGAGAACAGATGTGGGGTGATCGGCGATAGTGATGCGTGCTGTGCACATTCCTGTGATGGCAAGACTTCTTCCGTCGGCGACACGAATAATGCCAAGAGCAGCCGGTGTGAGCACTTTCTTCAGGCGGCGACGAAGTCGGGCACTCATCACAGAAATATGCGCCCCAGTGTCAACAAGTGCAGAAACAGTCAGGCCGTCAACGTCGACGTCGATCAAATTTCGTCGTGTCGGCAGTACAAGGAGAGGATTTGAGGTCGGTATCGAGGATGCAGCTTCACCTCCAAGAGCTGCACCGCTTAGTTTCCCTGGTGAGAATTGAGCGGGGAGGTCGGGCGTCGTCGTAGAGGAGAAGGGGACGACGGGCGACGTCCTGGCGGCGAACGAGACTGGTGACGTCGAGGCGACGGTGAGCGGCTGTGCTGCGTATCAGGGGCATCGCAGGCGTAGGAATCGACGGGCAGAGGCCGGCGGTAGTTGTCGGCGATCGGCTCAGGAGGCTGGAAACGACGGTAGCTATCGGTGCGGCGAGCAGTGTTATACTGGTTTCGGGACGAAGACCAATGGTTGTGGCAATACCGTGCGACGTGACCTATGCGGCGGCAGTTAAAGCAGATCGGCCGATCATCCGCAGTTCTCCATTCGGCCGGATTGCGAGAGCGTGGATAAGACCTTTCTTGGGGTGGTGACCTGGGGCGAGGCGGCGACCTTGAACGGAAGCCAATTGGTCGAGACTGAGCAACGGCGCAGACATCGAAGCCCAAATTGCTCAGTTCTTCCCGCACAATCGACTGTACCAAGCAAACCTGAGGTACTTGCAAATCGACGTGGCCGTTGGCGGGAAGAGTAGGTGTAATTGCTTCGATTTCCCGCCGGACAATTCGCGTAATTTCAGACGCTGGTGAAGACTGCCGATGAGAGGACAGTCCATCTTCGCAGGAGGACGTCGCTGCGGTGTTCGGCAGTCGAGTAAATGATCTTGAAATCCGCCTGCTTTTGGCCAGTTCAAAACGCCGGCATTCCTCAATAATTTCGTCGACGGTCGCACAGTTCCGGCACATTAGCAGGTTGAACGCGTCGTCCGCTATGCCCTTGAGGACGTGGCCAACCTTGTCAGACTCCGACATGTCGTTGTCAACTTTACGACAGAGAGCCAGCACGTCCTGTATATATGAAATATACGGCTCTGTGGACGTCTGAGCACGTATAGACAACTCCTTCTTTGCAGCCGCCTTTCGACCGATGGGCTTCCCAAATAAGTCGCGAAGCTTTTCCTTGAAGGTGTCCCAACTGCCGATCTCCTCCTCATGGTTCTCGTACCAGACTTTGGCCGTGCCTTTCAGGTAAAACAGCACATTGGCCAGCATAAGAGTCGGATCATACCGGTTGAGAGCACTGGTGCGTTCGTAGTCGGCTATCCAGTCGTCGACATCAACTTCGTCCGTACCGCAGAACGTTCCAGGATGCTTCGGATGCGTCAGCACGTACGTGGGTGGGGGTGGGGCCAGTGGAGGCGTTGCCGTGGATGGTGCGGGCGTCGCCGAGGCCGATGGAGAGGTGGCCGTGGGATCAGTCCCGTGTTCCATCACGGAAACTCCGATTTGACGACCACTGCGGAGCTCCGTTGTATGGCGCTTCGTTACCCAGCACTCCCACCAATTTGTTACGGGGATCGCAAACACACGGAAGAGAGAAATGAGCGTATTTCCTATATTTACATGTAAAAGTGACGCTTCAGAGCTGCCAGTCTCTCGCGCGGCGAGTCCACTTCTTTTTTCATCGATCTGTTGTCCACGACGGTAGAGCCATGCCCACTGCCTCGTAACAATATGAAGCACCCGAAAACCGAGGTAAGTGCGCGTGTGAGCTAGCGAGCACGCCCGAGAACACCTATTGATTGATTGATGCGTGGGGTTTGACGTCCCAAAACCACCAAATGATTATGAGAGACGCCGTAGTGGAGGGCTCCGGAAATTCAGACCTCCTGGGGTTCTTTAACGTGCACCCAAATCTGGTACACGGGCCTACCACATTTCCGCCTCAATCACAAATGCAGTCGCCGCAGCCGGGATTTGATACCGTGACCTGCGGGTCAGCAGCCGAGTACCTCAGCCACTATACCACCGCGGCGGAGCCAGACCATCTATATAAATTCGAACCACGTATGCGAGCATGTGAAGGCGCGCAAGAACTGCAACGCGCGGGGTGTCGGGGGGTGTCGGCTTTAGAGCGCGCTCGCCCAACGCGCGACCCTCGCACGATCTCGCTACTGATGACGAAACCATCAGCTTAGTCCATAGAGTTTCCTAAAAGTAACTAGGGCAGACTTTGGCACTCTGATCACTGAAAGACCATGGGAATTATGGTGTTGCATGAATTTGCCTAGTATTCGTGCTCGCGGGCAGCGAATAGCCCTTGTGGCTGCGTTTATTGCTGTGTTTTGGTTTTGTTTTGTACTAAAGAACTAACTGTTTTGAACTTCATGAGCTAATTTGAAATGGTGATCTTAAAAGGTGAAGGTGATGAAGCGTAACTGCCGAACATTTGGCGATTGCTGTTCCGTGAGAAAGCAGCTTCAAGCTACGCGAAGCCAGAAGGAATGTAAAGTACGAAGACTAGGCAAATCCATCTACTACCTATAATTCCCATCAGCCCCTCTCTACTTTGAGTTGCCTGGCACGTCAGCACGAGATTCTCCGCCCAACCGTTTCCTGTTTACGCTGCGTTCTGACACCATCTCTTGAATCTGTATATGCTCCTTTTGGGACCACAGTAGCGCATATGTCCGCCTTCTTGCCTGGTTAGCAACTGAGGTGATTTAGGCATGTCGCCGATCGACGAAACGTGTCGCCGATTGCCGGCCAACTTACCTGGCATGTGAACGACCAGCGAAAAAAGAAAAGACACCTGCTTTCAGGACTGTGCCAAGCGACTTCAAAATAATTTTTTAGTCTGTCCGGTACGGCTAAGCGCGAAGGCGTAGCGTGGAGCTGTATAATACGCACTGCCGTTACCGCATGGTCAAGTGGAGCCAGTTATGGAAGATAACTCACAAATGCAAAATATAGGTCCTCCAAAATTCAATGAGCACTCCACTAAGCCAACCGTATTGATTATTTAAGTACCTATTTCGAAAATAGCGCCAAATCCACGCAAATGCTCTGCTTTCGAAGCTTATAAAAACATGAATCTAGATCAAATAAAAGGTTTAGTTCACTGCTAACGAGCTACAACGCGCACGATGGTCACTTAAGAGATTCCAGGGGAACAGCGACCGCTTTCGGCGGTGCAGCCTGTGCACAAGCTTCCTCGCAGTGCATGGCTGGTAAAGGCGTTGTAAAAGAAATGCGCTACTCTGCTACCTAAAGGTGGCATATACAGTTATTCTAACACTACTTTATGCCCCGCCGGCGAGTGCGCATGTGTAGTGGTAGCCCAAACGTTGTGTGGATTTTTCGTTATTTTTCTTATCGCCCTGCATGCGGGGCGACAATCAAGGCTTCAATGCTCGGTGAGGAAACCGCAGTATATGCGCACCCCCAGGTATGCCACTTCTAAGGTAGAACATTAACCCTAAATTCAGTTTGCGCTGTAGGCTCCTGTAGTCATAGCTTAATGCATTTGTCCTGTTCCCGCTGCAGAATTTTGTTGATGAATCAGTGTTCTTTTTGTTTGTTTGCACGAAGCATCTACAGACGATATACTGGATGTATGATGTTTCAAAGTGATAGAAAAATTGAACTAGCATCGCAATCAGCTAGCTTTCGACAAACGTCCTATTTTTCACCCATGAGTCTTGAAGCCAAGAGATAATATCTGGCGTGAATAGGTTGACTTTCCGCGAAGACGGGGACGGCCCTGATTACCCAAATATATATTACCGTACCTTATAGACTAATGAAATGTCTGCAGATGACGATATCCGAAAATCGCGTAGCCAAGGGGGGAAGGAGAGGGATTAGTGGACTTGAGTCTCAGCCCAGAAATTTTCCGATTTTTATGTTTGCTTCATATGCACGCATGCACAGTAAAACACTAGCGAACATACATAAAAACTGGTGGCTTGTAAGACTCGCACACAAAAAAAAGTTACGCTATTCTGTATCCTACCTAAAATTATCCTGAATCCTTTTGTGGCAATGCGTGAAAGTAACGACATGTTTGTAAAACATCGTTAGCACAAACTTCAAAGCAGACAAAAGAAGAGACACGGACGAGCACACTCCGTGTCTGTTGGCTTTTCGTTGTCTCTTCTTTCGTCTTCTTACAGTTTAGTGTCAACAATGTTTTACACAGCGATGCACGAACTAGCTCGACAGCATACGTTACGACACGCTTGCCCATGCTTAAAGGTGAAAGCTGCAACGACAAACACAAGGCCCGTTTACATTGACCCGACGAGGGCGCGTTGAGTCGAAATAAACAGGTTTTCTGGACTCGCCCTCCCGATGTATAAGTGGACGCGTCGGGGCGGAGAATCGTCGCGGCGAGTCCCGTCGACCCGGAGACAGGGGAGGTTCACCGAACTCGCCGCGCTCAGAAAGGGCATGTATAACCGGTCGCGCTGTGTTGACGGCTCGTGACCTCTCCCGCCCGTCGCGGTCTCCGCTTCCCCATCACTCCGACGTTGCTCTTTCTCTGTCGGCCGGTACGCGCGCTAGGCACGATGACATCCTCGCGGGCTCCACGCACCATGTGGACAAATGATGAAATAACGAAGTTGCTAGCTAATTATGGTGGCAGTTAGGTTGCGACGAAACTTCGAAAAAGTGAAATATTATACGCTGCACGGTAAAACGATTGCAGTCGGTAGGAAAAAAAACCGCATTTCCTTGTTAAAACGCATTCACCACTAGTGTATGTTAACGTGCATTGCGGGGAAGCAATGCAGTGTTCTTGACCAAAGTCAGAAATTTTTACAGCTTTTCAACTTTTTCAGAGACAACGCAGCTGCATAGCTTGCTTTCATTGTCTACGGTAAGTGGGGGAAAACACGAGTCGCGAAGACAGTAGTTTGGAAGCGCTGGCACATGAACTTTGAAAAATTTGCAATATTGCTCATGTTCAGGCACTTATCGGTCTGTGTGGCGCTCCATAAAAAATGATACACTTTAGATCATTTCAAAGGGTGCAAAAACAATATTTATTTCTGTAAGTTTAATACGAATCTTTGTTTTACGCGAGAAAATATTATTTATATTGAGCTGCCCCCAAGGCTGTCAACGGCGGACCGTAAGCGCACTTCACTGCACCGAGGGTTCCTCGGCAGCCTCCTAAATGCACCAAAGTCGGCTTGTTGATTCGTGCTCCATTTTACTGCGCTTACCGCCAGTAATAGAAACAAATTATGCAGCTGCATTATCTCATAAAAAAGTTGTAAGAGCTGTAAAAAATGTTTAAATATCGCCCAAGAACAACGCATTGCTTCCCCTCAAAGAACATCTTGAGACAACCTAGTAGCTGTGAACGCGTTGTGCCAAGGAAACGCTGTGTTCTTCCTACCCACGAGTTTTTTTTCACAACCTAGTTATTGGGCGCTGCCACGATATTTAAATTGCTCTGAGAATTAGAAAAAATTTCCTCCGAAAACTGGGCTCAAAACAAAAACGGAAGCGATTAGTGTAGTCAAACGATCAACCATGAATTTTTATATTCTTATCGGAGATGGTCGGGCGTACTGCCTGGAACGTTTAGCGTGGAATGAGCCATGTATTTATTTCGTAACTTCGTTCTTGTGATATTTTTAAATTTTGGTTATTCTTGTTCTTTATTGATAATGACGTATGACCAATTAAGGAAATTTGCGCTCTTATGGCAATAAAATTCTGTTTGACCAATTATCTCCATTTCGGTTATAACAAATAAATGTGTTACTCCGCCCGTCACGCATTTTTGTTTGAAGGCAGGGCATTCCACAGTCTAAGGTGCTGGGGTACTCGGCAAGGAATGCTACGCAGGATAAATGTAGGTCATGAATTGACCTTGCACATGGTTGTACTGTCAATATTCCCGTCCCTGATTACAATTAAGACCTATGGCAAATGCACTAATCCAATACTTATATATACCAAGACAGCCATCGCGGTGGCGGAGCGACAACTGCGTAAACAATCGCAGCCCACAGCGGCGAGAGCGCAGGCTTGGAGGAGCGGAAACCGGTACCGGAAGACGGGCTTTCGGCTCGCCTCGACGCAAAGCGTCGTGCGATCACCGCTCACCTCAACTCGTCCGTGCGAGTTCATATAAACTCGGGTGCGTCGAGGTTAGCTGAACCCGCCACTCAACTCAGCCCGCCCCCGTCACGTCCATGTACACGGGGCTACAGACAGGTTGTTGTAAAAGTCATACGCGAAAACTACGGGAGGAAGCAACAAAAGGGAGAAGGCAGGGAGGTTAACCAGAAAGACATCTGGTAGGCTACCCTACACTGGGGATTAGGGAAGGGGACAAGAAAGACGAGAAAGAGGGAAGAGAGGGAAATGAAAAAAAAGGTGAGGGAGAGACCGACAGTAATTTCACTGCAGCGTGTATAACTCTATCGCATGTCAGAGGCGTTCACACAAGCCTGTTTTTCTTAGGAGACACAGTAGGGCTTTCACTGCCTTGGGGGCTGTCGAGGCATGTGGACGTGCTGTAATAGCACCTGCCCGGAAAAGGCCGATCATCCAGTTGCCGCATTGCGTTGGCAAGTACTTGTCTATCTGAGGCAAATCGAGGACAATGGCACAGCAGGTGTTCGATATTTTCGTCGGTGCCGCAAACATCGCACGCCACACTGTCAGTAATTCCGAATAACATGGCATAAGCTTTCGTGAAAGCAACTCCCAGTCAAAGGCGATAGAGAAGCGAAGCTGCACGTCGATGTAGGCCGGGTCGAGGCCGGAGTTGTAGTGAAAGGTCGAGCTCGTGCAGTCTTGTACGTCGTATGCTTGGTGTGTTCCACTCAGTCAGTGTGAGACTGCGGGCCAGTTGACGAATCTGCCTCGCCGCATCCGCTCTTGAAAGCGGAATTGGAACGCTGTTCGCTTCTTTATGTGACGTGCGAGCAGCATGATCCGCAGAATCATTGCCGCCCATACCACAATGCCAAGGTAACCACTGAAAGACGATGTCATGGCCTTTTTGTATTAAAAGGTGGTGAAGTTCGCATGGTTTGGTAGGTCAACTGGTCGTGGCATCCGCCACGAAAACTACAATTTAAAAAAAAGTGCGGTGGGCAAAATTGACTGCACTGCAGTTGTTAAAATGTAAATCACGCCCATTCACAAACACACAGGCTTAAAGATGCTTCCTTTAAAACTTATCAATTTCTTGCTCAGATTTTTTTAAATTTTTAGTCAGGTATTTTTATCTCTCAGGCAATATGAACGGCTCTGATAACTTTTGGGAATTAGGCAAACATTTAGACCCTCATCTATAAAAGTCTTATTTCGACCTCTTGAATGTCCGCCATAATGAGCCCCCTTGCTGATTAAATTATCGACTCTCTTTTTTGTGATAACTGTAATTTTGTTATATGTATTAACATGTGTTTGATTGTGATTGGGACTGATGTAAGTTGTTGTGTTCTAGATCTTAAAACGATTTTTCTTTCTTCATTATTAACATCTTGTAATAATTCGTTACCTTCAACATACCCCAAGTATGACGAGTGTACCCTGCAGTTTTGGTGCAGTAAATAAACATTGCTCTATAATTTTGTTGTTTGATGCTCATTGCACTTTTATTTCATCTTGAGAACTTGTCTGTTTTCCCTCTGCTGAGCCCTGCTTAGGTTTAAGCACGAAATCCACTCATCGTTAAACACCTCAATTTTTTTAGAGTTACCGACGCAGTGACTCTATGTGACGGGGTTTGCGGAGCGTAGTGTCAGAAGGTCGTGACACCTCGTGGAAAACCGCAAGAGCATAGCGAATCTGGGCGAACAATAGAAGCGCGGGCGACGTGCCAGGCTTCTCAAATAAAGGAGGGGCTGTTTCCCATGATCGCTGAAGCACCTTGTGTTGCAGCTCCCATAGGCACTAGCACCAGAGTTCCTTCTAGTGTATGTTGAGCAAACTGTATGGCGAAGCCCAGGTGGACTCCAGCATAAACCACTTTCGAGCTAAAAAAAATTCGGCAGAATTCACACATCTTAGGAATTGACTTTATGAGAAGCATGTGCGAAGAAGGTGATCGTGTCACAACTTTTTTATTGTGCGACATGCTATGAAACTACGCTAAAATTATATACAAATGTTGCACGCACAGACATATGATGAAGAGTTGCAGATTTTCATGTAAACTTGTTCGCACTTGCGCAACAATGACAACAGAACATGAGTATTAGCAGCACCAGAACCGATAAGCTGACATGAAGCGTTGGTGTTCGCGAGGATGATAGCCCTGCACATTGCTATATAAATGAACTGAAGCGCATAGCACATAACAGCAATTGATGTTAACCACCGATATGAGTGCTGTATCATATTACTACACATGTGATGTTTATAAAAATGTATAGCCAGTACTTCAACCACAATTCATTTGTCAAGAACATCAATTCTTATTAGAAAAGTAGTTCCGAGACATAACGTTGCTCTGTGATAGAATGCTCGATTGCCAAGCAGAATGCTTGGGTTAGATTTCTGAGGAGACTCTGACAATCATTGTTTATATTTGTCGGGTCAACGCTTCCAATATCCACTTTGTCCCAATGCTCACCCGTTAAAAGTGCCCATGTGTGTTCTCTTCGTTGGTGGGTAAACAGTAACTATCAGCCAACTATGACACATACCCGAATACCAGTGGCACATACCCGCCCTCGGGTATGTGCCACGGTGCAGCAGTAAGTGGTTGACGACGTACACGACGGTATTGTGACATTATTCATGTCCTGTCTAGCGCGTCGTAATCGTCAAACCATCTTATCCAACCACACGAATTTTTATTCACGCCAGGTCAGGGGGGGGGGGTGATCGCGAGAGCACCCAGATGTCAGCGACTAAATATATAGACAGATAGTTACGCAAATAGACGCCAAAAGTGCTTGTGGTACGCAAAAAATAATGTTTCGCATTTGAAACTCTGGTCTCATACGCATTTTCCTGTTACAACTCGAAAGCTGACATTGATTGATTGATTGATTGATTGATTGACTTATATGTGGGATTTAACGTCCCAAAACCACTATATGATTGTCAGAAATGCCGCGGTGAAGGACTCCGGAAATTTCAGCCACCTAGGGTTCTTCAACGTGCACCCAAATGTGAGCACACAGGCCTACAGCATTTTCACCTCCATTGAAAATGCAGTCGCCGCCACCGGGATTTCGTCCCGCGACCTGCCGATCAGCAGCCGAGTACCTTGACCACTAGACCACAAAACGACTCGAAAGCGAAAGCTACCTTATTTTCATTCTCAGTTGATGCATTGTCACCCCCTTTCCCCTTTCCAAAAGCTTTCTGGACCTGTAGTGTGGTTTCGTCTGAAAGATCAGAGGCATTGCAAGCTTCCTGCCTTATCACCTGGTATCGAACTGCTTTCATGATTGGCCTAACAATCATGGAGGCAGTATAATGGGATTATGTCATGTGATAACACCATCGCATAACGTCAGGTTATGTAACGTCATTGCCATCATAATGGCTGTAAAAATGTTTGCAATCTGTGACTTCTTGGTGACGTTATCACAGTATGATTTTTTTTGCTTTATTCTACTTTACTCCGCCGGCATGGGACGCCTATGCTCAATTTTTAAGTTCGGTGAGAAATTGAGCGATTTAGGTTTATGATACTCAATCTTCTCTTAGCCGCTTAAAGTAGATTCCAAATCATCCAAAGAGGCTAAATAATCTGGGAAAAGCCACATTTAAAGCCATTAGTCCTTTCTTGGGGTACTTCGACGCCAAAATTTTGGTCTGTCGCTCTGTTTGTCTGTTGTACGCCGAAGTAATGCCCGAAACGGCCAAAATACAACCCCATCCTCAGCACCCACCACTATAGCTCAAGATTCAGCGTTCATACCTGTGCGATTGCCAATTAAAAAGCCATATTTACACGTTTCTGAGGCACAATAACAGCAGGTCAATATTCCATGGTTTGTATTTTTACACTATAGCAGGCATACATAAGTAATTCTAAGGACCATTGCGTTTATCAAGCTCCGCAAACAATGCAGCGCTATACACAAAAACGCAAGTGTTTCCAACGCTTTACTAAGACGTGGTGGTGGCACCCGTCGCTTTGCGTTCCACACCTTATTGCCAACGAGACGGGGAACGCACACCACACGTTTGCTATATCCGAGGCCATCCTTCATTTTTAAAGATAACTGCCAGATAGCGCTCCTGTCTCACTTGCCTCAAAGCGTTCGTTCGCCTACGCTGCACGAATATAGACATTCTAACGCACCACCTACACAATGCTATTCACCATTTTTCTCACCCTGAACATCAAATAAACGTTTTGTTCACTCTCTCCAGACGCAAGACTATCAGTGAAACATGCAGATACGGTGCCCTTTTTTCTACTCTTCCTGCCCCTTTCACCCATTTTTTCTGCTGTTTACCAAGCTATGTTATTGATGCCAAATAAAACGGGAACATCGGAGTGCGTTTTCTAAGCACTAGGAGTGGCGTATAGCGTGCGTCGTATTATCGTCCCCACTGACAGCCGCGCACACTTGACTAGGCAGCACTGTCCATGCGGTTGAAAGCACGAGTGTGGCTCACGAGCAGCTAACAGCATGAGCGCCTCTTTATTCATATGGTTGCGAATTCTACCACGTGCCCCACTGCATGCTGACATTACATCCGGCACCGGTATTACGCGTAAAACGCTGCAATATGCACGCAACCCCCATAAACCTCTTCAAAATGAAAGGCGAATATTGGTTGCTTTCTCGCCTTTCTACAGGCGACACCATTTCATCGCCACTAATTTCTTCGTAAAGCACCTGTACGATGTGAGTAAAAAGTGTTGAGCCTCTCAGGATTTCGCGCTTGTTGGCTACACGGTCTTATCTCCGTTTGCTCAGTCAGAAACGGATAAGACGTTGGACGGAGCATCACAGGGGCGCCCAGCAGGAACACATATTGTTACATTATCCTTGATAATATTATTTGCCACTCAATAATTGCAGCATACATAAGATACCCGCACCTCGTGTGGGGCACACGACGCAAACTATCTTGAAGAAAATATACGTATTACAGAAAAAGATAATACGTATCATTGGAAACGTGCCACATCGCAATTATACTGAGCACACTTTTAAACATTGCAGCATATTTGCAATTTTTTCCGGCACGACCTCTTCTAATTTCGCATATATCATTTGTAAGCAATTTATATATCATTTTTAAGCAATTTGTAAGCAATTTTATTTCCTTTCACTCCTACGTGACATGGAAGCCACTGAAAACATATCTTGTGGCCGTCCAGATAATAATTTCTATGCAGCATACTTTTATTGAAGTCGCTTGTCTGCGAGAAAACAGTGTTACGTATAGTTCCCCATCATGGAGAATTTCGGGCCACACACACTTCAATAGTCAATAATCAATTACAAACGAATAGAAAGAAATTACCAAGGTTGTTCAAATTATTCTTGACACCAGCATTGACATCACAAACGTAACGAGAAGAGCACTCCGTTCCCTTATTCAAGCACTTTCAATTGACTCACGTGCGATCATTTCCTTCTTCACCTGTACTCGTATGTATACCGTTGGCAATCTATTCAGGTAAGTAACGCCAATGTGTGCGCTCTTTGCAATAATTCATGCTACCCGTCATTGCCATATTGTGTTGTTTCATTCTTGATTACAATTTAGTGCATTGCAGAACTAATATTTGAAAACATTTCCAAAATAAGTTCGCGTGACTCACCGGCACACTGTAACGCAGGAGCTAAGGGCTCTTCAAGTTGTTTCAATGCAGGTTTTATGCCCCACCGCGAGAGTCTGGTGGCTAAGGTACTCAGCTGCTGACCCGCAGGATCAAATCCCCCCTTTGGTGACTGCATTTTTGATGGCGGTTCAAAATGCTCGAAGCCCGTGTGCTCATATTTGGGAGCACGGTAAGAACCCCAGGAGGTGTAAATATCTGGATCCCTTAACTACGGCATATATTGTAATCATATGGTGGTTTTGGGACGTTTAACCCCAAATAACAATCAATCAGTGACGCTTTTACCTTGGCCATTCTCATTGCTTAATTTTTTCAATGAACATACATAAGTAAAAGAAATGAACCAAGTTGTTCGCGCATGATTGTCATGTGATACAAGAAAAAAAAAGGCAAGCTCAGCAGAACGTGCTTTGTGGTCATGTGCTTATCATCGCCACATTTTTTTTACATGGCGCTTTCATACGGCGTTCGCGAGCAAGGAAAGTCGCCGATATAGGTTGTTTACTGTGCGGTAAACGCTTCCCCTCAAGCTGTATAATTTATCACCAGAGCTTCTATTCAGCCTTGCTAGTAGAGCGAAGTCTGAGCAGAAACTGAATGCAAATTATATAAATGTTGCGCGGTTCATCAGGAATCCAATAACCATTAGGGTACGGAGCACATTAGCAACAGAGAGAACAAGAATAAAACACGAATATGCTGGGCTTGTAGCGAGACACAGTATCCTCAATAAATTTGTTCCAGCTAGTATAATGTCCGCTTTCTGACATCATGGCTAAACAAAGTATTATTTGTTGTGCTGTTGGAATAACACGTTAGGATTTGGAAAGGCGGTAAAATAAGGCTTTATTTCGAAGACTGCACTGTGCTAAAAACACAAACTGCGAAAAATGACATGATCATGTAGAAAACATGTTTTAAATGTATTTCAGTGGGAAATGACAAGTTATTAACAAATGCAAAGATCAGAATAGTAACCAAGCATGAGCAACCATGACGCACTCAACACGACCCTCAGCGCCGCACGCTCATTATTAGTCACATATGAGTGAATAGTCTGCTATGAACCGCTTTTCTTCCCGACTTTTTTTTTAGCGGCTCTGCATTTGCTGAAGCCATGCAGGCTAAACATCATTTCTTTTGTTGACGCTTTTTACGACAAGATCCGGATGCCCCTGACTGAGCCTTTTTGCAAAAATTGTTCTATACAGCGATGAATTATTACTCTGGCAAAGGCACCACCTACAGGATACGATGCATCCGATGCGTACACTTCCACACCACGCACAAAAGATCTGAGTGCTTATCCTGCCGAGTGTATTGCCCACGTGAACAACAAGTTAGGCGATTTTGACCACATACAGGAAGACGATGCACCAGGCGACGTCGTCCGACAAAAGCACCATCCTCACGAGCACGTAAAACACACACACGAAGATCAGTATCTCTACGGCCAATATCCCGAGCAGGTCACAGAGAAGTTCTTGCAACAGCTGTCCCTTGTTTTGTGACACCCAACAGAACCTTAGCGCAGTAAAAGGTTGGGAGACCATCTGGAAACGATCACCGCAGACTTCAGAGAAGTTATCGTTGCACTCAGTAAGCCAATGCTCGAGGCAGGGCGCATGCATGAGGCCTATGGTACTAGAGCAACTGCAAGGAGACTCGAGCTGATACTTTTGGTCACATTCGTGGCAGATCCGGCAGATTGGTTCACTGCTCCCAGCCCGGCTGCCGGAACCAGTTGCGGCATAGAGAGGCAAGTTGTTGCACGTAGGTTCATCGCTTACCGCTTCAGGCCTTCTCCTCAACGGTAGGGGATCGTCGCCAGACCATGTGGCACCGTCGTCTTTGGTCTTGACGCTTGAGTTTACAAATAATGGTCGTTCGTTGATAGCACTGAATTCTGAAGAATCCTTATCACGGGACAAATTATGAGGAACACATTCGGCCTCTGGGCAAAAGGGCAGGTGGCTTTTCTTTTCTTCTCTCTTCGCAGAAACGTGCTTGCGGGCGTGGCAGTGGTCCGAAAAGGCCAGTCTATGAGCGTTGATTTCAAGAAAACGCACGCTTGAGTCGTCACATATGCCTGAATGCATGGAAAGCATACTGCTTTCCTCACCCGGATTATTGTGCTCTATGGTCATGACGCCACGTATGTGCTCAAAAAGGTACGAGTGCCTACACGAACTAGTCAGCACTGGTTTTATACTACTTTCTAATCGATGGTGCTATCAGCACAATGTCATGGGCTCTTAAATTCAAGACTGTGAAAATATGGCTGAGATTTTTACCTCGTGATTAACCGTTAACTCGGCAGTTGTTTAGTGCCGCTAAGGCGTAGCGTCTAAATGCAGTATAACATTACTCAGAGTACTTATACGCACCCAGTGACTCCCCCTCCCCAATGCCCTCACCCCAACACTTTCAACAGATGCGAGGCGTATGTTATATCTAACCAACTCTAAATCTTGTTTTTTTTTGCGAAAATTGATACCGACCGCTCATGATAGTGTAAATGCTGTTATGGAGGGCACTACGAGCGGTTCACAGACCGTGTTTTCATCATAGATACCCGTTTCGAATGGGCTGTCGCCAGCTGTCTCCACTTTCACCAACAGAAAGCATTCTAAGCAGGAACACACATATGGCTGTTTCAGTGGTCGATTTTTAATGATGAACCGATACATGATGTAACAACAGCTGCGTATACGGTGACTACATAAGGGAGACACACAGAAGTACTGCCAGTAAAACTACGTCATTATTTTGAAGACTACCAGAAAGCAAGATAGCCCCAATTCTGTAAACCTAAACTTTCCTACCATGGCTGAGCGAGGGCAACAGAGAAGCGCAGTGAATTGATCACGCTGTGACTAATAAGAAATTCGTAAACAGGGGAAGTGGGCAGGAGCAGATGTTTCGAGAAGTGAACTTGTTTTTTTAAGGCTGCCACTAAAAACAGTGTTTGATAGGAAAAACAGTGATTAAAACAGTGATCTGTGCTCTAACGCCCAAAAGTCACAATTTAATTAGGGGGACGCCGTAGTGAAGGGTTCCAAGAATTCGTTTGTTAAAGCATCGTGTGTTAAAGTAGCGTGTGTTAAAGTAGCGTACGTGAAAACATCGTGTGTGCTTTAACGCGCACTGGCATCGCGCAGAACACGGGCTTCTAGGATTTCACCTCCACTTAAATGGGATCGCCACAGCATCACGCGGTGGATATTGTGTCTGTCAAGAACTACAGAGATAACAGTGATGATGATAGCAACTTTGTTGATCCGCCAATTAAGAGGCAGCCTACTCCCCGTCCCCGGCACATAGGCATAGTTGATGGGGGGCGGTACCACCGTGTTTAAAAACAAGTGCAGAAAATTTGGCTCTTCGTGGCTTCTTTTTTCCGGCAAATTACTTGTTGCTTAAGGGCCAGGTTCTTGCTCCAAAGCAAGGCTTTCAGACCTCTCTACAGTTAGTATTTGCTTTCGTCCCTGGGGAGCTATCGCACTCACAGATTAAAAGCTCAGCGATCCCCCTCGCACCACAGTCTTTGCACTAATCGTTTTCTTATCATCTATCTGAGCACGATAGACCAAGACTGAGTTTACAATGTTGTTCCCAGCTTACAGGCGCCACCGTGAGACTACCTTCATAGTTCAGACTTTGATGCGGTGGTGGTACCAGACTCCTAATCACTGCAGGAGGAGGATGTCTTGATTTTGGACATCACACCGTTATTTCCGTATCATTGTTTGCACCATTCATATCATTGTGTGGCATAACTGTTCCGCAATTCTACGTGTTTATCTGTAGCAACAAAAAAACAATATTGATAATTATCTAATAAATAAAAAAGAGTCCGTACCAGAGACATCACAATACACATTGCGAGAAAACAGCTGCCTTCACGTTTAATAATAAGGTGGGCCGATGGCAGGGCTAATATAAAAAATGACCTTGGCGACGGTGGTAAAGTAGCTATATCTATCGATGCAATACGATGCTAACTCTACGACTACTACTGCACTCTGAATACACGGATAGAATGTGCTGTTTTAGTTGAATGACTACGTGGATAACAGCGGTTTTTAAGTACGACGTGATAAGAAATGCATACACGAGGAACAAACACGTCACACACAAGACGAAAAAAGAAATTTTCTTCTGATCCCACTGTATATTGAAAAAGTTAACACGTGCGAAGTGATCAGCGCGTGCGAGCATACGCTGCATTTTTCGGTTTCAGCTAGGTGCGTCGAAGCGTCTTCGTGTATGCAGTAGTTGTGCGCTTACCATAGGCTTCAGATATAGTGGACTACGTTGATGACTGAAGGGTATATATAGGCTGTCATCTAAATGCTTTCGACTTTACAATGCACGGAATGAACTTGTAGCCTGCAGGCTACAAGTTCATTACAACCAGTTAGATGTGCACTCACTCACCAATATGAGCTCTCCTTGCGATAATTTATGGTCACGCATTATGTTGGCACTAGCGTTAGAGCGCCGACGTAAGTTTTATCAAAATAAAAAGCGCCCGACGGCGTGATGATCAGCACATCGTTAGTAGAGGTTGTAGGCGTATGCGGCCGGGGTCCAGCAGTGCTTGTCTATGACTTGAGGTCAGTAAGGCGAATCATCCTTGACGTAGGTGTCAAAGGAGTACCATTGTGACGTTTCTTACATTGGTTTATGAAAGCAATAACCAACCGTAACTGACATTGCCCCGATATCACGCCCGCTCAGGGCCTTGTTCCGAAAGGGTTCGAAGTAGTGCGTAGCTCGGCGGCAGAATGCTCTACTCTCATGCAGAATTCGCGAGTTACATTGTGGCTAAAAGCGTGCTTTATATGCTTTGCCTCATTCAGAACTTCTCTCTTACCGACTACGGCGTCGACGCCGGCCTGACAATGTCTGCGGCACGGGCTCCTTGATGCACTCGCATTAAGATTTGCAAGGCCTGTTATCACCGTTTCTGCGTTCAGCTGAAACACGATTAACGCATACCACAGTACAAGGGAAAATGCATGCGGGTATGCACCAAACGTGACTGAGGGAAAAGATTCCATGACGTACCCGACGGCCTATCATGCGTCACCAGCTATTTATCGTGTTCGTGATAAAACCATGCTATCCTATATATGCCAATATTGGTACGCATCAGATTAACGATGCGACCACGAGGACGCCCAGACTATAAGCATCTAGAGAGATACATGGAAACGGTCAAAGCACCTTCACATTAAAAACTTCACGCTGCATGTGCAATCTGGATTGATTTGTGGGGTTTAACGTCCCAAAATCACTTTGCTAAGGCACGTTGCCGGGCTAGTTGGTTGAGATTCATCATTTTCACTGGTATAGCGCACCACGACAAGGACACACACAAAGGAGAGATGCCCACAAACACAGCGCTAACTTGCAACTAATGTTTTATTTGCGATCACACACGCTGTTTATACAACAGCAGACCGATAAAACTTGGATAAGTCACGTCAAGAATACAGCACAGCCCATGCAAGTGTCATCACCGATAGCGACAATCTACACAAGCCCGTCAAAGTGAAGATTCTAGATACTTCTTTTCTTTAGATGATAACGCTATGGAAGCCAAACTCACACATTTTTCTTTCATTTTGTCTATTTCAAAAGCTTCAATAATTTCACGTGTGGTTCTGTCACGGGCCTTAAAGAGTATACGGGTGTTTTGGAACATAGGGACGCAACCGCACCTGTGACAGTGAAGGGCCAAATGACCACATACAGCTCTTTCTACATTGTACTTGTGTTCCCTTAGTCTTTCATTCACACCTTCCAGATTAGCCTATGTTTTCGCAACCGCAAGTCAAAGGAGTGCTATAGACAACACCACAACAACAATTCACAAATTTCTCCCGGTGCTTAATATTACAATCCTGTTTCCCGCTACTTTCTGGATGACCTTTTTGCACATTCCTTGCGACTTTTCGGGAGCAGAAAACACTACATCCGCACCCGCCTTCCTTGCTATCTTTCGCAAGTCATGCGAAGTGGCATGCATGTAAGGCACTACAGCAACTTTGCCTGCCTTAGTGGCGGTTGCCTGGTCTTTGACATTTGCCCTTCCTGTCCTGCTTATACATTTGGCGACAGCGGTCAACAAGTGCAACGGGTAGGCAGAGTTCAATAAACGTTTTGCTTGAGCCCACAAGCTCTCATCAAGCTTGTGGTAGCACGACTTCATCAGTGAATTCTGAAAACAGGATTTTATCACCGCACGCTTTACCAATTTCGAATGAGGGGACGTGAACGGAAGAACCAGGTTTATTCCCTCGCGGTTCATAGCTCCAGCATACTCTTGCTGGCGAAAAATACAGCCCGAGGTCAAGGAATCTTATGAAATTGTCATTGGGTACTTCATGCGTCAGCAGCAAGGGAGATAACACTGTCAAAAACATGGTTAGAGTTTCAGTCACAACTGCGTCAAAATAGTTATCATCATTATTGGCAACGATCATATAGTCACTTACATATCTAAAAACAGCAATAACGTCAAAGTGCTTCATACGTTCGTCAAGGACCTTGTTACGTTTTGCTAAAAACAGGTCGCTCAGGTACGGGGCTATGCAGGAACCTATACATATCCCGTTCTTTTGTTTTACAGTGTTTCCATTCCACGTCGCATAGGTCGCGTTAAGATAAAAGTAAAGGAGCTCTAAAAACTGATCACTCGACAGACCAGCAGTATTTTGAAAATCAACCGCTCCTACTCTGTCTATACCTTCCGACACACACGCCATCATCTCTGCCTGGGGAGGGTGTAATAAAGGTTCTTAACGTCAATCGAAAAAGCTAAAATGTCTGCGTTTTCCTTGCCTGCAAGAAAGTCTAGCACTTGTTCCGACTTTTTCACCAAAAAGGGGTCGTCAAGAGATATCAACTTCAAATGTTTTTGAAGAAATAACGCGATGCACTTTTGCCAGGATTCATTCTCTGAGATGATCACTTTGAAAGGGCATTCAACTTTATGCGTCTTTGCCGTGAAAAATATATCAAGATCCACTTTTTTCTGTCTTCTAGATCGATCTAACAAGGCCTTCAAGATTGACCCTCCCTCAGGCAGAGTTGATGGCGTGTGTGTCGGAAGGTATAGACGGTGTAGGAGCGGTCGATTTAAAAATACTGCCGGTCTGTCGAGTGATCAGTTTTAGAGCTCCTTTACTTTTATCTTAACTCGACCTATGTGACGTGGAATGGAAACACTGTAAAACAAAAAAACGGGATATGTATAGGTTCCTGCATAGCCCCGTACCTGAGCGACCTGTTTTTAGCAAAACGTAACAAGGTCCTTGACGAACGTATGAAGAACACTGACGTTATTGCTGTTTTTAGATATGTAGATGACTATCTGATCGTTGCCAATAATGATCATAACAATTTTGACGCAGTTGTGACTGAAACTCTAACCATGTTCTTAACAGTGTTATCTCCCTTGGTGCTGACGCATGAAGTACCAAATGACAATTTCATAAAGATTCCTTGACCTCAGGCTGTAATTTTCGCCAGCAAGAGTATGCTGAAGCTATGAACTGCGAGGGAATAAACCGGTTCTTCCGTTCACGTCCGCTCATTCGAAATTGGTAAAGCGTGCGGTAATAAAGTCCTGTATTCAGAATTCACTGATGAAGTCGTGCCACCACAAGCTTGATGAGAGCTTGTGGGCTCAAGCAAAACGTTTATTGAACTCTGGCTACCCCTTGCACTTGTTGGACCGCTGTCGCCGAATGTATAAGCAGGAAAGGAAGGGCAAACGTCAAAGACCCGGCAACTGCCACTAAGGCAGGCAAGGTTGCTGTAGTGCCTTACATGCATGCCATTTCGCATAACTTGCGAAGGATAGCAAGGAAGGCGGGTGCGGATGTAGTGTTTTCTGCTCCCGAAAAGTCGCAAGGAATGTGCAAAAAGGTCAATGCAGAAAGTAGCGGGAAACAGGATTGTAAGATTAAGCAGCCGGGAGAAATTTGTGAATTGTTGTTGTGGTGTTGTCTATAGCACTCCTTTCACTTGCGGTTGCGAATACATAGGCCAACTTGGAAGGTGTGTGAATGAAAGACTAAGGGAACACAAGTACAATGTAGAAAGAGCTGTATGTGGTCATTTGGCCCTTCACTGTCAGAGGTGCGTTTGCGTCCCTATGTTCCAAAACACCCGTATACTCTTTAAGGCCCGTGACAGAACCACACGTGAAATTATTGAAGCTTTTGAAAAACACAAAATGAAAGAAAAATGTGTGAGTGTGGCTTCCATAGCATTATCATCTAAAGAAAAGAAGTATCTAGAATCTTCACTTTGACGGGCTAGTGTAGATTGTCGCTATCGGTGATGACACGAGCATGGGCTGTGCTGTATTTTTGACGTGACATTATCCAGGTTTTATCGGTCTACTGTTGTATAAACAGCGTGTGTTTGATCGCAAATGAAACATTAGTTGCAACTTAGCGCTGTGTGTGTGTGCGTCTCTCCTTTGTGTGTGTCCTTGTCGTGGTGCGCTATACCAGTGAAAATGATGAATCCCAAAACCACCATATGATTATGAGAGGCGCCGTAGTGGAGGGCTTCGGATATTTACTACATGTGGTTCTTTAACGTGCACCCAAATCTGAGCACACGGGCCTACGACATTTCCGCCTCCATCGGAAATGCAGCCGCCGCAGCCGGGATTTGAGTCCGCGACCTGCGGGTTAGCAGCCGAGTACCTTAGCCACTAGACCACCGCGGCGGGGCTGCGTGCAATCCTACACTCACCGTAAAAGCTCGTTAATTCGTCCTTTGCTGATACGGAGAACCGCTATTTCGGACGTATCTCTTCGTTCAGGCCCGCATATGCATTTTTAGTGACCTTCAATTCTTTATTGGTACCGAGCTGTATTACCGCTTAAATATATGGTTCGTACATACGAAGGCTGCTTTCCGCATAATGTGCATGCATGGGCAGAAGTTATGCACACGCGCTCTTTACCAAACGCGACGTTTTTACTTGCGCAACCCCGTTTCAGGAGCTACCGCACGCAGTGCTAAACCTCGCTAATAGGCAATAGGGAGATTTAGAATACTGTTTGCAAGCGCTGCGGGTGTTGCGGGCGTAGTGGGTGCCATATAAGCTTTAGAATAGCGTTTGCCCTGCTGCAAACCGCAACGCACGATCACAGCAACACCGTAGTCTCAAAACCAGCGCTTGCGGGCCACATGCGGGCCACCATCACCACCCGTAGCCTCTAAACCAGCGCTTGCGGGCCACATGCGGGTCGCCATCACCCCACGCAATTTCGGATTTTTTTTTTGCGTGCGGTATGCGAGCACGAACGCCGACTCACGTTACGACGCATGCGCAGTGGCAGCGACCGCACCGCAAGGGCTCGCGATGCGCTATTCTAAAACTCCCTAATTTTAGTATAAGCGTATACGTAACGGGCGTACGTTTGCAGCATAGCTACGACAGAGAAGCGCACATGCGCAGTACGCAACGTATCTATTCCACGAATGCGTGCGTACGCCCACAAAAAAAACTCTCGCAAGTCGAGGAAACGATAAGTAGTGGTAGTTACGTAACACTCCAGCGAGATCTCGCATGATAGATGAGCCATATTGCAAGATGGTTCAAAACTTATAACCTTGGATCAAGCATTTCGGTTTCACTTGGATGCCAGTGAATGTTATCACGTTCGCTACCACACGATGACGCTAAAGAGAACTCGAAAGCTGCTCGATTTCTCATATCATACGTCTAGTTGAACAAAACGCATCCTGGTACTGTCGATACGGCAAACTAAAAGTGCCGTTGAGTGATTCGCTTGGAGCATACAGTACGTAACGTACCATGCAGCGGGGTGCCAAACCAAAAGTGTCTGTATAGACATTTGTGGGCAGACAAGCTGATTATAACAGTGTGTCGGTGCGCTTCTCAACCCTGGTGAGAGAAGTGTGCATGCGCAGTACGCAGCATATTTATTCTAGAGATGAGCGCATGCAACCTTAAGAATATGCGGTGTACTTCACGTGACGCTTACTATGTTGCGTTTTCGCCAAATCTGGTACAAATCAGAAACGACAGCGCACGGTGGCTGCAGTGGCGTTCGATGCAAACAGCAACAGCGAAGTTGACGCAAGCCATGCGTACTTCAAATTCAAAAGCCATATTTCCTTGCCAGACGGGCTACACAAAAGCAGCGTGCTGTGGTGTTCGGTAGGGGGAGAACACAAAGCCTGGCGTCTCGCAAAAACACTCAAACAACTATCTTCGATAAATTGCGTGCGGAAACGCGTCTCTTTTTGCCTGGCCTTTTAGCGAATGACCCGGTATACTTTTTGGAACTTGGTACGTACATTTATTCATGCTGTGTTGAGCGTTGTGAAATATTTGGTTCATTGAAGGTCAGGGATACCTGAAATGCCGTCATTTGCTGACGGGTATGCTGAACCTCATACACAGCCGCGCTGAATAGAACGCCATGTTCTATCTAGCGTAGCCTTGCCCCATCAAACGCCATTCATACATAGCACACCCAGCTTCAAAGGTGCATACACCCAGTATCGCTCAACGTACTCAGCAAAGGTTAACGCGTGCATCCAATGCACCTAGGAACGACGCTGAGAAGCACACAACCAACGCGGCTGACTGAATTGTCTGCTTGTGGCCGTCACACAAGTTTTGCGTGCAGATCACTGAGGCAGCGTTGTTACTAGGACCTTGCAGACTTCTGACGTCTGTGGTACTTATAAGCATGATTTTTATGTTGGGTGGAACGTCCCGAAACCACCATATGATTATGAGAGACGCCGTATTGGAGAACTCCAGAAATTTTGACCACCTGGTGTTCTTTAACATGCACCCAAATCTGCTTTTGCAAAAAAACTTCCATCCTATCTGCAGAAATTCTACAGACCAATAGTCACCCGCAATACGAAATAAATGAATACAAGGGACAAACTTTCTGTTACCTCCAAGTAGGCGATTGGTACACCCGTTCTACAGAAAATCTACAAAGCATTTGTAGCGGTGCAGGATGCAGCATGCCTGCAGAATATCTGCGAAACATCTGCAGAAAGTCTACAGAATTCTGTGGCATTTCTGCAGAATATCCGCCGTGTTTTGTCCCGTTGAACAAAAAGTATTTAATAGCTACCATTTGCATTAGCACAAACATTAAAGGAACATGCAACATTGAAGAGTATAATACCGTCCATATACTCACAGGACACGTGCCTAACACTTAAACCCACCAACAGCAAAGCATATACTAAACCCATATTTGCTGCCGCTTCACAACCTATTACTGACCAGCCGGCATATACAGCCATGGTATTTCGATCGGCCATTGAGTGCTGGTAGGAAAAATCTTATGCTTCAAAATTTCACATTTATGTGTACACTGATATCGCGCAGGATTCTGGCGGCCATGAGGTAACAAAAATATTCACAGATCTCTTAGTCTACACTGGTATAATGTGCAACATTCTTTTAATTAGTGACATTTAATTACCAGTAGAGAGGCTGTCGCATGGGGATGCAGAAAATCTGCAGCCTTTCTGCAGACAATCTGCAGACTAGGGTTGCTAGGGTGACTGGTGGATGACTGAAAGGTGAAGCCCCTTTAGTTATTGAAGTAGAATGTGTCATGACTCATATTGTATAGACATATGTATATAATATATACATCTACATACGGACTCAAAGAGCTCACATAAACAGACAAGTTTGCTTGCCGTCTGCTCGGTGTTTGCAGAAAATCTGCCGACAAAGTCTGTACGGGGGTGACTGGTGGGTTACTGGTTGGTGACTGAAAAGGGATGCTCATTTAGTTATTGTTAATACCTGTGTTATGACCGAGAATGTATGAATATATACGTATGTAATATATACATGCTCCCACTCACACACATGACCCACATAAACAGATAAGATGCTTGCCATCTGCTCGGCGTCTGCGGAAAATCTGCAGGCCAGGTCTGTAGGGGGGTGTCTGGTTGGTGACTGATAGGTGACTGAAAGGTGAAGTTCATTTAATTGATGTTATCAATCGTATCATAACCCAAAAATGTCTAGATGTATACGTATTACTATATGCATCTACGCACGTGCTCAAAGGGCCCAGATTAACAGAGAAGTCTGCTTGCCCTCTGCTCAGCATCTGCAGATCTGCATACAAGGTATGTGCTGCAGTGACTGGTGGGTGACTGATAGGTGACTGCAAGGTGAAACTCATTAAGTCATTATCGTCAAATGTGCCACCTTCGAAAATTTGTAGATACATACATGTACCTTACGTCTGCGTGCAAGCAATCTGGATGCACATTATCAGAAAAATCTGCTTGCGGTCTGCTCGGCGTCTGCAGAAAACCTGCAAACCAAGTCTACAGAACAGTCGAGTTTACACGAATGTGACTGGGGTTACTTTTGGGTGACTCGTGGGTGACAGGAAGGCCAAATTCATTTTTGTAAGGGTGAGCAAACGGGCTTACAGCATTTTCGCCTCCATCGAAAATGCAGCCGCTGCAGCCGGGATTTGATCCCACTACCTGCGGGTCAGCGGCCGACTACCTTAGCCACTAGACCACCGCAACGGGGACTGATAAGCGTGTAAAATTTGCATATCGTATACTTCTTACCTACCTGATTGAAACGCAACTTGGTACGCAAAACTAAAAGTATTGTTACACTCTTCGCTTGCAGCGCACCTAATGGGCTTTGCACATTGAACGCAACTTCAGCGTATACGTCCCAACTAAAAGTATGAAGCGGCACAGTTCGTTGAGCACATTGCTACAATCCTATGTACGCAGCACGAGACGATGTGTACGCTGAAATTGAAGCAGTCAACAATACCTAAATTCTTGTATAGAACCTATCGAGATGCGTTTCGTTGAAGGAGAAGTATCACATGGGAAATAAAACAGCTTTAGAGTGCTTCTTAGCGTTTTCGTGTGGTAGCCACCATGATAGCGGTCACTGACATCCAAGTCAAACCAAATCGTTGGATCCACGCATGGAGGAAGAAAACAACTCACGTAAGGCCCTGACGTCAGTCGTTATGAAGCCGGAAGTCGGCTATATTGGCTGGGAAAATTCTGTTCTCTTGTTTACATCCGAAAGTGAAGAAGACGGCGTGACTCTCTTCGGCTCAAAATTTACGTGCGCTGCGCGGCGCGCGAGTAGTGGCGTTTCTTCATTGTGTGCGCGTCGCAGTAATCTTGCATTAGAAAGAAACAATAGAGCATGCACCGTGCGTTGTATGTATTTGACTTTAAACAAAGAAACAACTGAGTGGTGACCGCTGAGTAGCTGAGTAGGTTTAACACAACTAAACAGATGGGAATGAATTCAGGAATGATTTAAAAAAGCAGCCACCTGAACGTGATTATTCTGGATGATACCTGATTACAAGAGTTAGGACTCGCTCCCGCTGCCGCAATGCACTCGTAACGCTTCCAAGTGCGTGTCCCCAGCTGTAGCGATCATAGCGCTCACTCTAGACAACAGTGAATGTCTGGTGTCAGCGATGTGTTCCGCTGCAGCATGTTGACGATGAGGGCTTGGCATCACAAGATACAGAATGAGCTGAAAACATGGTTTCGTCTGCCGAACACTTATCCCTTTTTTTCTTGTCTGAAAAGTGCAGTGTTGTGTTTGCCGAGATTTTTTAACTCTGTTGTAAAGAACATAAACACTACACTTCAGAGCCGGCTAGCGAATCTTCTAGCAATGAACTGTCGTAAAGAGACGCGTTCAGTCTTCGTCCTTATACCTAAAACAATCCTGAATTTGTTCCCATTTGTTTCATTGCATTAGGCCAGCACAGCAGTAAAACTCCCATAGTTGAGGGTTTTTTGTATTCACAGTAAAATTAAAAGAACGCACTTTGCGTGCTACTTGTCGCATTTTCCTTGTGCTAGTGTGCTGCGGTGCACACAGAGTGAAGAAATATTCATGAAAGCACATGACACTACGGAGTTTTGAAAAATCAAACAAGGTATGGTGTCAAATTCTGCTTGTAGCACCCTATTTTAACAAATAAAGGATGAGAGGTTGGCGCTGCACATAGTTTAGGGAAGATTATAGGCCCTGTTTCTGAACTAACAATAATATGCACGCTCTGGTCAGGAATGTGGCAAGCAAAAGCCGCCGTTGCAGACGACGCGGTTCAGTACTACACTTCTAAATTATCTGCGCAGGCGCGAGCAGCTGACGGTGCGTGGTTTCAGCGCTTGCAGCATCACGATGCCACGTGCTTCAAGATTTCTAATAAGTGTAAAACAGCATGCACTACGATTCACTTTGGTTGGTTTTACAAGAAACTTTATTCGAACTTTTATTCAGCGTTAGTGGCATCTCCCACCGATAGATCGCAACCAACAGCGTATAGCTGTCATACCTGAATCGTTGCTTATCTGCTTCACAATTACGCAGGTACTTTCGCATGCACAATGATTCTGGTATTCAGTTTGAACAGGAAAAAATGATGCCTAGTCACGCCAAAATTATGACATTTGAGTTTAGTTCAATGGTAAAAATTGATTACACTACACGCAATGGTAATTAGCATATAAAAGCCTGCTGACACTACTTGCGTTACGCTTTTTTTCTATGTTTTCAGAAATTACCGTATGCGAATGCAGCCATGTGATTTGTAGAGTGATATGTAACTTGGTGGTCTGCTCACCGATAACGCGAATATTAGCAGGCACTGCGTGTTCAAAAAGAATAGTGGGCCACAGGCATAGGGATGCATGAAAGTCTAGCGAGCAGAGTATTACTAACCGTTGCCCTGATATGCGGGGTTTAACGTCCCAAAACCATCGTATGATTATGAGAGACGCCGAAGTGGAGGGCTCCGGAAATTTAGACCACCTGAGGTTCTTTAACGTGCACCCAATTTGAGCACCCGGGCCTACAACATTTACACCTCCATCGAATCATAGCCGCCACCGCCGCGATTTGAACCCGCAACCTGCGGGTAAGCAGCCGAGTACCATAGCTACTAGACCACCGCGGCGGGGCCAACCGTTGCCCTTGTTTGTTATCCAGAAGACATGGGTCACCAGGCACAGGTTTGATGCTACTGAATCCTGCACAGCACTAATGTACTGAATCCTGCATCTTTTACGCAGGTACTAACGAAAGTAATCAGCATTACATGCAATGCGCATCATTCCGCTGCCTGTTGGACATTGCACTCAAGATTTTTACCAAAAATAAAACGCACCTCCCAATTTCGCACATAGCAAAGAATGCAAACGAGTATGGAACACTGGATAGCATGAAGGGGTGCGTCATCGCAAACAAATTTTACGAGTGTGCCTTTCCATGTAGAGCAAGGGCTGCACTGAGTAATAATAGTAGTAATGGCATTAACAGAGGGCTCTGTAAAACATATTTTTTCGCCATAATAAAATTTGTAGTAATGTCTTGTTCACTGCACTTACATGATATTGTTGAAGGAAAGAAATGTCAAATGTAAAAAGTGGTGGCTTCTTTGAAATCGAATAAAACATTGTTTTTTCACTATTCGTGCTTGTTCTCTCTACATACAGTCGCGCTTTATTTACAGCTCCCAAAACTCTTCATGCTGATGTCGCTGGCAATCGCTTCTGAACCATTTTTAACCCGAACTTTCGTGACTTATTTGAGAAGACTTTGCGCCGCGCATGCATCCAATTCGCTCAATGTAGCCGCTTTGCAATCGCACCGGTTTGGTGGCCACAGCTGATGGCAGCGTAGGATCGTGACAAGCGGTCCCATTGGTAGGCGGACGTCGCAAGCTTTCGCTTCGCCTTTCCGAAAGCTCGATCGCCCTAGCATTCGTAGATATCGCTGTTGGCATAAAAACCATTGGATAAACTGTTTTTGAAGTGAAAAAAACTCATGACGAAAAAAGTTATGCTTAGAGTGTGCGATATCTGCAATGCCGCGCCCGTTTAGGAACCCATGACGAGACATCCAGCTGTAATTGAAGGCCCTTTCACGGGCAACAAACAATGACACTGGCAGTCTCGACGAACCAGCCCGCTTAATTTCCTCTTTTGTTCCTTACATTGATGTCGTAGAGAAAAGCAGTTGCACGTGTGAAAGCATCATATAAGTGTACAAGCTTGTGTCGTGTTGGCAAAATGAAGCACTTGAGAATGAGCTCACGTTAAAAAGAGAGCAGTCCTACCGAGAACGTTGGCCCTGCTAGGCGCATGCTCCTGGTCGAGAATGAGTACTGGCTATGGTGATGTTTGTCGCTTGCGAAGGCGTAGCTTTATTGGCAATGTTATTAAACAAGGCATCGCTGCGTGAGCTTGTTTGTTTTGTGCTTAATAAAGAGGATACGATGTACGATAAAAAGGTTACGAGCAATAAAGGTAAGAACAGCTCCCGCGTAATCAAACGTTCTCGGAACGAAAAATTCATGAATATCGGAGCTGTCGACGCGCGGCCACAAGTGCACGGCGCTTACACAGTCGCCCGCGCGAAGGGTGAATACGTTCACTTGGAGCAAATTCTCGTCTCTTCGTGCAACTCGAGGTCTTCCCGGCACAGCATTGTGGTGTAGCCTTCCGGTTATGCTAGCATCGCGCACGACTCTTCTTGGAGTTAAATTTGCGTCACAATCGATCACGCCTGCAAGCTACGCCAACGCTCGCAAACACGACTGTGCTGCTGAAATTTTCGACAGCCTCTGACAAAATGGCTGCCTACTCAAAGTGCATAGCGTCGCTACCGTTCATGGAAGATTCCTATAAGTTGGGCGGCCATCTGAAAACGCTCACCGCAGAGTTCGTAGTACTCCACGTCCCGCTCATTAGGCCAACGCTCTAGGCACGACACATATATGAAGCCTAGGGTGCCAGAGTAGTTGCAGGGAGAGAGAAGTTGAGCCTTGTGGTCACCTTCCTGACAGATCCGGAACGTGTTTCCGCTGCTCCCAGCCCCGTTGTGGTATCTATTGGCCATATTGACAGAGACGCCGCGCCACGTGGGTTCTTTTCTGAGCTATATAGCTCTTCAGGACTTCACAGTGACAGCGTTCAATCCTCCAGGAACCATGTGGTGGCGGCGTCTTTGTCCTTCAGGCTCAAATTCACGTATGCTGGCTGGTCACTGATTGCACTTGATTCTGAAGACTTGATGTCGGAGTGAAATTAGGGAGAATAACTTCGGTAACTGGATGTCGCGAAGAGGTAGCCAACGTGCAGGTCATGCTACTGATCTTTCCTTCTGTGGTTAAAGAAACATGACCACACCTGGTACCTCAATTTCAGACATTGCCGTCACACAAACGCAAGTCTTACTCATCACAAGAGTGGCGATGTGGGCTTGTTGGTGAAACATTTGAAAGAAACTTATGTAGCGCGAGGCGAAAAAACGACCACAGGAAGGAATAGACTGTGAAGACAGAGCGCTTCTGTCTTCTCAGTCTGTTCCTTCCTGTGTTCGTTTTTTCGCCTCGCGCTACATAAGTTTCTTTCAAAATTACTCATCACGCCTACCCAATTGCAGGGGCCATGACGGCAGGGCACACTGGATTTATGACGCTATTCCAATGACATAAAGTGGTGTTTCTGCTCGTAAAGGTAGGACGGTGCGCAAAGCGTCTGGACCTGGTATTTTTACCGGTGTCTTCTTTCGTTCTGAGCTATTCAACCAGTGCAGTGCCATGGGCTCTTAAATACGAGGCTGTGCAAGCTTGCGCGCTAGCATATTTTCATAGCCCTATATTCGAATATACGTAGCCGATGCTATATCGAACCACGTTTGCATGCTTCAGCAGTTTCTTTATCGATATCATTATTTCATGATAATAGAAGTCCAGTGGCACAGGAATGTACGAGACCTTCTCCAAACACTTTATTGCCTTATCAGCACCAAGTTTGAATGTTCTGTCACCAGCTTGTGTCTCAGTTCGTAAACACAGAACTGTGGAAGAGGAACATACGCATGGTATTTTATTGTTATGATGTTACTGGCGTATTGACGCATGATGAAATGACGGCTGCGTAAATGGATGTCCGGAAGAAACAAGAAAGATGGTACCTTCAAATGTAAATGTCTCCAGCGAATATAAGTATCGGCAAACAAGTGTGGCATTTTGACTGAGTGGTGACTATAGTATTTGCAAACAGCTCCACATACGAAATAAAAAAAATCACCACTTTTTATCTGGAGCTGTTAACAATATGGGGAATAACCAAGGTATATGTAAAATGATAGCGTAACTCACATAGAAGCCCCAGTATCAAGTAGCTCATGGCTCTAGGCAGGCCGTGAACGTTTGTGCCGCCGTCTTAGAGTCTGTGTATAGTGTGGAGTAGGCTTGGGAGCTCTGCAAGGCTAGCGCGACCGCCATTTCCTCTGCTTTGTGGACGTGGCTTGTTTGGACGGTTGCCGCGTTTATGAAATTTAGTCTATATCAACGACCGCTATGGCAACCGCCTGCCAGCCGTAGTAGTGGGCGGCATCTACAAATAGCCCGTCAGGTGCGTTTCGAAAGATCTCTTCTAATCAGTGAATTTCTTCAGGAAGCTTTTCAACTGGTCAGATGTCGTGGTCACATATTTTTTTTACAAGACACCTTACAGGGCAATTCCTGTCAAGGTCGAACAAAGCATGGCTGCTCGACCTTCTATTTTCTGTCAAAATTGTATATATTGTTGCCTGATGAGTGTAGAGAAGCGATCTGCCATCAGTCCTGCTGGAAAAATTTTTTGAAGGCACAGTAAGTTACTAATGACAAACAGCTCGAGTGCCTCGCCTACCTGCTCTGCTGTTATTTTTTCGACTTTGACGATAAACTACACAAAATATTTTAAGCCTACGTACCTCCAGGTTGTTTAGCTAGGCGTACTTGCACTTACGTTTCATTATATTTTGATTTTCCACGTAGGGTAGATGTTTTATTAAAAGCTCTTAAACTTGACCTAAAAACGTGTGTTTTCTGCCTAGTCTGCAGGCCTTTATATTTAAAAGGCATTTGACAAAGTGTTGAAATTTTCACAATACTTTCTCAGTAGAAAGATGAGAAAACGGCCGAAGCTTATATTATCAAGACATTTCAATAAAGATATAGTTACGCTAACTTCAAGAAAAGCGCATGCAAAGGAAACTTCAGAGGACGAAAAAAATTTTTGATATTTTTATACTTACACCACTTATTCTCCTTCACATCAGCTTTCGTAATCAATCAAACATGTTGCGTAATACGTCTTTGCTTGCAGTTACGGCCTGTATAAAAATGCCATTTCGCAAGCATAGGTAATTGGAAATCGCATTTCCTGCCCGCTAAGTAAGTAATGTGGGTCCATACATCCCATTCCTAAAAGGCAAGCAGCACTGAAATAGCTGTCGACTACCCTGAAGACGGCAATTTCGAAATGATTGGGTAACGAGAGGGTACAAGAGTGTGGGATTAACGAGCAAGCGAGCGCGCACTGTTCATGTTCCGGTGGGAAGAGGGCCCCGTAAAATAACGTGTTTGCGCAAGACTGAGCACGACATGTTAGTCTGAAGATTGTATGAAATTGGTGATCACGCACGGGTTTTTAATTTAGAATGATATTTTATTGAGTAATTAGGACTTGCCGCAACAAATTAGCAGTAATAGATACGGTAGTAAATGATTAGAAACCTGTGTTCTACGCGTGAGGTTCATTGAGGCACTTCGCCACCAAGCTCTGTAGTATAGGTCAGTAACTCTGCAAAATTTCGTGTTATTGAAGTGATCTCTGCGTGCTTCGAATGATAGTTGGCACAATAATTTTGCTAGGAGCTTTACTTTGCCGCCAGAAACGCACAGCAGCATAGCAAGCGCGAGCACTATCGCAGTCAACGGAAATGTGAGCAGCGGACTGTGTGCACAGTCAGTAGAAGTCGTCTGCTTACGCCACCTGAGAATGGCGGGCGCACAGGGTTGTCTATATTTTGGCATTTATTTCCTTTCAAATAAGCTCCTAGAGCACCACCTTTATGGTCTTCTCTCAATTGATGCAGCGTAGTTTCTTACGCTAAAGCAGCGTTCACCTGCGTGCCGGAAGCGTTCGAGCGTTCGCAGCTTCCTGACAAGAGTTTTCAGGTGATTCCCACTGAGGGAACGCACTCGATGCTTGAAGTGTTTGTGTGGGAGCTGAATGCGGTAGCGGAACTTGAGCTACATAAAGCAAGTCTGCCCGCCGCGGTGGTCTAGTGACTAAGGCACTCGGCTGCTGACCCGCAGGTCGCGGGTTCGATTCCCGGCTGCGGCGGCTGCATTTCCGATGGAGGCGGAAATGTTGTAGGCCCGTGTACACAGATTTGGGTGCACGTTAAAGAACCCCAGGTGGTCGAAATTGCCGGAGTCCTACACTACGGCGTCTCTCATAATCAAATGGTGGTTTTGGGACGTTAAACCCCACAAATCAATCAATCAATCAGCAAGTCTGTGACCATGGCCTATTGCAACTGTTTACGCACCAAGCACGTGCGTAAGAATCTTGCCGTGCCCAAGTTAGATCAGTAATTTCGCGAAGCTTTTTTTAAAGTATACATTGGTTGATTGATTGATTCATTGATTGCTATGTGCAGTTTAACGTCCCAAAACCACCATATGATTCTTAGCGATGCAGCAGTGGAGGGCTCCGGTATTTAAGTATACATGTATGTATTGTAGATAGGCTTTTGTTCGTGTTTACTTTGGGCCCACAAAAAGCACAAACAATGTCTGCTACGTCTGCAATGTTAACAAAGCGCGGCTGCTATGCGAGCAAAGGGCGGATAAAATTGCTATGCTCCAATTCCCATTGCGCGCCAGGTACCTTAGGCTGTATCGCAACCTATTGGTCTTAGGAGACAAACACGAGCCCCCTTTTCGCTGGATTACACTGGAATTTGCGCCTTGCTTGCTCATTAGTTTGAAACTCATGGCCGCTCCAATTACCAAACCATTTAAAAATTGGCAGTCTCAGTTTAGTCGACAGCTATTTCTGTGCTGCTTTTATTGCCTCTTAAGAAACTGAAATATAGGCCTGCATTCCATATTTAGCAGGCACGGCCAGGAAGTCCGATCTACTGCTGCCTGTCCTTGTGGAAGGACTTTTATGGGCGTCATGTGATCGTCTTCTGTAGTACCATGCACCTCTCTTTCGTTCTTGAACCGGCTGTAGAGGGCCCTACTCATACTACATAAAGAATGCAAATGCGCTGAATAAATGCCAATTTCCGACACAAGATAGTGTTTTTTGTAAAAAGATAATAATAAAGGGTGAGTTTTTTTGAGAACAGGGAACACATCACATGTATGGAAGGAGAGAGAGAAGGAGATGGTCGTGTGACTGTGATCTCGTGTTCCTTGGCGGCGCCGTACGCCAGATGGTGCTCTGCAGTAAAATATATAGTAATATAGTTAAACGTTTTGAGCTTGCCTTTAAACTGTTAAGGCAGCAGTATAAATCTTTCTAGCACCTATTACATTTTACGGCTTTTCCGAGGGTCAGTCACCAGGCATTTACTAGTTTGTGCGTTTGTGTGTGCGTGTGTGTGTCTGCTTCTTTGTGTTTTTTTCTCTTGCCACCCCATGGGGAAGGTGCACGTACATTAAACACGCAATTTTTGTAGTAGAGCTTAGACTTCCTTGTAGGGCAGGGATCGTGTTTTGTAATTATCAAATGAGACAAGTATTAAGGACAATTGGTGTCATAAAGACTTGGTTAAAAAAGGATGTAAAGTGTTCAGGATGCGGGGTGAGTTTAAATTGAACCCAAATGCAGAAGCAAATGGAGAGGAGGCTGACGCGAAGTGTGGGAAAGTGAGGTGGAGGAAAATTGGAGAAAACGATGGCTGCCCAGAGTGAACTGCTGTTGAGAATCACTGAGCTGGAGACTGCGTTGGTGGCAGGGCAAGAAAAAACGAGGGCAATAAGAGAAAGCCTGAAGTCCGCTGAGGAAGCACTAGCCAAAGTGAACAAAGAAGGGGCCCATGGAGAGAACCATACAGCACCGGCAACCAGAACGGCGGTGAAGAAAAGAACAAGAAAAATTGGAAAAAACAAGTTCAGCCGCTTCAATTGACGCAAGGCCCAGCTTCAGCGAAATAGTGGTGAGGCAGGGAGGGGACAAAGCAGCTGGCGTCACTGGTGCAAGTAACCCCGAGGTGCAGGATGCTCCAGCTGAAAAGTCACAGGATGTGATAATTGCCTGGCACTCAAATTTAAATCGATGCGCAGAAACAATCATAGAGAGGGTAAGACATGACAAGAGGGTTAAAGTAGGACGTTTCCAGGACGCATGCTGGAAGCAGTCAAGAGGCAAGCGAACGAAAAACTAAAAACTGCAGCTGATAGACGAAAGCTCGTGGTAATTTCAGGCGGTTTAAACGATGTCTTAAACGAAGCTAGAGGACTAGCGACCACACTGGCGAAAGGGGTCGATGACATGCGCGCTACTTCTCCTCTAATACAGGTAGTGATATGCACGATACCAGAGGTACCGGTGCCTGACGACAACCTATAAAGAGTGGTTCTCAACGCAAACTGAGAGATGTGGTGGATGAGTCGAGAGAATGGCTTTGAGGTGGTGGAAATAAACAGAGAGGTGCATAGGTGGGGTGGCTTTTGAAAAGACAGAATTCACTTAGATGGGCGACTAGGTCATGAGGTGCGTTCGCGACTTGCAGGATGCGCAGTAGCTTTTTGGGGGGGTAAGTGGGCCCTTCGGGGTGCAGAACAGCTAGTAACGAGGAAAACAACCAGGGAGACTCTTTCACAGGTGGTATGGACAGATACGATTCGAAAGTGGCACCAGTATCTAAGACAGGTAGAGTCCGGGGTAGAAATAGACGTAGGCACGAGCGTCGAGCCAATTCAGACATAGGGTGTATCAACATGCATGGGGGCAGAAACAGGCTGAAGTGGGAAGAAATAGAAGAACAGCTAAGAGAGGAGAGGCCGATGGTACACGATTTGGTAGGAATACATCTTAGGAACGTGGAACAACCTCCAAACAATCCTGACGACGCGTGGAAATATTGTAATAGAACAGAAGGCAGCAGAAAGGGGGTGGTATTGGGGCATTCATTCATAAAAGTACAGACTGGCAAAGCGTCATGCAGGAGCGCGAGGAACATTTATGGCTAAAGGGGAAAGTGGCAGGGGAAAGGACACTCCTTGGTTTGGTGTACTTGTGGACGGGAACAAAGACCAGAGAGGAAAACCAGGCAATGGTAGAGTGTATAACAAAGGACATTGAGAAGGTTGATAGTGAGATATAATTATACTAGGAGATATGAATGCGCACATAGAAGATATAGATGGCTATAACAACACAACAGGCATAATTATCATGAATATGTGTGAAAGGCATAATTTGATGATTTGCAACAGTACCGAGAAGTGTGAAGGGCAAATAACACGGGAGGTAAAAAGGCAGCAGTCGACGATAGATTACGCACTGATGTCAGATATGGGGTATGGTAAGCTAAGGGAATGCACATAGATGAAGGTGGCTCCAGACGTCTGGGTAGGGATCACAAACGTATCAAGCTAGGTTTTGGAAGAGCAACGAAAACGCGAAGGAGACAAGATGAACAACTACAGGAAAATTTTTATTCAGAAAGGCTAATAGATATAGCTACTAAACAACTTGAGAAAGTAATCTCTGAGGATAATAAAACAGTGTGGACATACACGAATCTAATTGGACTATTTGAGCTAGAGATTGCTAAGGAACGGAGCAAGTCACCCCGGGAAAGAAGACACAAACCCAAGAGTTGGTGGGATGAGAAGTTAAGAGAGCCATAGAAAAACGTCAGGAAGCCTCTTATGAACACAGACGTGCTAAGCAGTGGGGTGAACCGACAGATGATGTTGAAAGAAAATGAGAAATCTTTCTAAGCTGTAGAAGGGATGCATACCTTCTGATCAATGAAAAGATTAGAAGAAAGTGAGCTCAGTGGCTAGCAGAAGTACATAAAAATGTTGAAAGGCAGTTGCGAAGTTATCGAACCATCTAAGCTCCCTAAGAAAGAAGACGAGCCTAGAGCGGAAGTTTATAACTCTAGTTCAAGGTACTCGGCTAGAAGGAGACGAAGCTATTGAATATATAGGAACAAGGGTGACTGAAAATTTTCAACAAAGAATTGCTTTATGCACAACAATCAAGTGGTGCAATGCCTTCATTTTCACAACGAGAATGGGAAAGAACTGAGATGGGGTTTCTAGTAGTACATCAACAGGCCCATATGGCATTTTAATGATGCTGAAAAAGACATTAGGTCTGAAGTCTCATCAGGCTTTGAGAGAGGCAGTGAGCAAAATCACAATCGATGGTGAAGTCACCGATGGATGGAAACTTAGCAGGATGAGCATGATCTATAAAGGATAGGAGGACAAAGCTGACATACACAACTGCCGTCCTATAACAGTGACAACAGCGGTCTACAGGCTGGCGATGCAGATTATAAAGGAAATGCTGCAGGCATGGATAGTTGACGAGGCATGCGGGGCAACTGCCGAATGGGTTTCGGAAAAACAGGAGAATGGAAGACAATCTGTTCTCACTGATGCAGTGCATCGATAGAGCAGAAAAAGAACACAGGCCCCTGTGGCTAGCATTTTTAGTTATCAAGGGAAAATACGATAGCGTGGTTCAAGAGGATTTGTGGGGAATACTGGACACACTAGGTGTGGAAGATGGAGTCACTAATCTTTTAAAGGATATCTATAAAGGTAACAAGGCAGCTATAAAGTGGGAAAAACGGGTATCCAAGCTTGCAGAGGTAAAACGGGGGCTTAGGCAAGGGTGTCTTCTGTCACCTTTGTTATTCATGATGTACCTACAAGGATTAGAGGCCAAATTAGAGGGAAGTTGACTGGGCTTCAACCTCACTTTAGTCAAACAAGGAAAACCCACTGAATAGGCATTACAAGCTTTGATATACGCAGATGATATAGTGCTATTGGCCGACAACAAAGAAGATTTGCACAGATTGATGGACATCTGCAGTAATGAGGGAGAAAGGTTAGATTTCAGATTCAGTAAGGAAAAAGCAGCAGTCATGATTTTAATGATAATGAAGGTAGTGAGTTTAGAATACAGGAGATCACGATAGAGATAACAGATAAATACAAATATCTGTTCGTATGAATAAGCAATGAGGCCGAGTACCTAATGCAACACGATTTGATACGTGACGACTAAACGTAACAGGAATGCAGCGGTTATTATAAGCAGGGCACTGTGGAATTACAATAGGTATGATGTTGTGAGAGGAATATGTAAAGGTGTCATGGTGTCTGGTGTGACGTTCGAAAATGCGGTCTCTTGAGGACAGAAGTTTAAGCAAAATTAGAAATTAAGCAACGTGAAATAGGTAGGCTTGCCTTAGGAGCTCACGGGAATACGCGAAATCAGGAAGTGCATGGTGATAGGGGATGGACATCATTTGAGAGCAGGGAAGCTAGCAGCAAGATAAAACTTGAGAAGCGATTGAGTAAAATTGGGGAGGGGCATTGTGCTCGGGAGGTATTCAGCTACTTGTACATGAAGGATGTCGGTACAAAATGAAGGAAGAGAACCAGAAAAGTGACTGGTAAATACTTAGAAAACAGCAGGGACCAAACCAAAAAGAATTATCGGTTAAGAAGAGCGTGAAAAAATCTGATACCGATAAGTGGAGAATTGGCATGATTAAGAAGTCCGCACTAGAGATCTATCGAACTTTTAAGCAGTAAATTGCCAAGGAAAGGATCTATGATAATACTCGGGGTAGTTCTCTACTGTTTGAGGCCAGGACTGGAGTATTGCGAACCAAGACATATCGGACTAAATACGAAATATGAAGGGGTAGACACGGTATGCAGTGCGTGTGGCGAGGAAGAGGAAACTGCCGAACACTTGATAATGTTCTGTAAAGGGCTTCATCCTATAGTTCAGGATAATGGTGCAGCGTTTTTCAAAGCACTGGTGTTTTGAAACAGGGAGGGCAAATTAGACTTTAAGCGGGTAAACTAACAAGAAGGAGGTGATCTGATTGGTGGCTAAAGTCAAGGCACGAGTGGAAGGTAAACCCTTCACTGTAAAGTACGAGTCCTCAACGTCACTATTTGAAGAAAAAAAATAAATCTAGTTTTTGACTCATTAAGTATTGCGGCTTGGTGGCGTGAGCCACCACCCGATCTGAAGGGTGCAGCCATATCAATTCACTCATCCATCCAAAGCACCGTTTTGTCGCGTGCGCGTTGAGAGGGTCGGCGGATGGACAAGGCTGCGGAGCGGTATGCGCGCAGGGCAGCGGCGGCTTGCGCTTGAAGAAGGAACCCCATTTTGCGTACGCGTGAGGCAGAAGCGTGCTGTGAAGTTGCACAGCGACGCCGACATGATCCTGATGTAGCAGCGCGGGAGGCCGAAGAGGCACAGAAGCGGTGCCAACCTGCATGAGAAGTTTTACCTGGCGCCCAATCTTCCAATCGAAGACGTCACAAGGCTCATCAACCAGGAGATGCGCATATACGACAGGTCGACATGGTTCTTGCTCGTCAACGACTTCAACGTCGACGTATGGGACCCAAACAAACATTGGTTGATGCAATACATGACGAACAGGTATGGACTCAGGTGCGTCTGCATCGATTAATTTTATCACAAGCCGGCTATCAGGGGAACGTCCACCAACGTCGTGTTTGCAAACATTCACGTAGAATCATTATAAGAACAGCTTTCGGTGCATTTCACCGAACATAAGGCGGTCATAACGAAAGCAAAATGAAAACCGGAAGTAATCAACGACATTGTTTAATTAACATTGTTCAATGACATTTTACTCACAAATTTCACTTGAAGTGTGGAGCGAGGTATCCTAAATAGCAAAAGCTTCGCCCCACTCTTCATCATTCACCCCGTGAATATGCCATACTTTTTTGAAGGGCCGCAATTACATCATCATCATCAGCCCGACCACGTCCACTGCTGGACAAAGACCTCTGCCATGTTCCGCCAGTCAACTCGGGCCTGTGCTTACCACCGCCGGTTTATAGCCGCAAACTTCTTAATCTCATCTGCCCACCTAACCTTCTGTCTCCTCCTAACCCGCTTGCCTTCTCTAGGAATCGAGTTAGTAACCCTTATTGACCAGCGCTTATCCCGCTTATGCGCAACATGACCAGCTCATGTCCATTTCCTCTTCTTGATTTCAACTATGATATCCTTAACTCTGGCTTGTTCCATAATCCACGCTGCTCTATTTTTGTCTCTTAAGGTTACACCTACCATTTTCTTTTCAAATTCTCACTGCGTCGTCCTCAGGTTAAGCTAAATCCGATTTGTAAGTCTCCGGGTTTCTGCTACGTAGCTCCGTACCACCACGCTGCAGCTGTAATATGCCTTCCTCTTGAGGGATCGTGGCAGTCTACAGGTCATGATTTCAGAGTGCTGGCTAAATCTTCTCCCCCCATTCTAGTTCTTCTAGTTACAATCTTGTGGTTTTGGCCCCTTGGCTATTTCCTCTCCTAACTAGACAAAGTATTTTATTACTTCTAGTGCACTATTACCTATCTGGAAGTGCTGCTCTCTTCCGAGGTTGTTGTACATTACTTTCGTTTTCTGGATTTTAAAAGCTACCTTTCTGCTCTCCTTGTCTAACTCCGTACTCATGAGTTGCAGTTCGTCCCCTTAGTTATTCAGCAAATCGATGTCATCAGCGAAGCGCTGGTTACTGAGGTACTCTACAATAACTCTTACACCTAACTGTTCCCATTCTAGGCCCATGAAAACCTCCTGTAAGCATGCGGTAAATAGAATTGGGGAGATTGTATTCCCCTGCCCTACACCCCCCTTGATTGGTATTTTATTGCATTTTTTATGAAGCACTATGGCGGCGGTTGATCCCGTGTACGATGTTTATATACGCTTCGTCGGATGCTTATATGTGCTTCGTCAACGTTATTTATATGTGGTTCCAGGATGCTTATATATGCTTCCAGGATGTGTATATATGCTTCGTCGACACCCTGATTCCACGGTGTCTGCAAGACTGCTGATATTTCTACTGAATCAAACGCCTTCTCACAATCTATGAAGCCTATGTATAGTAGTTTGCTATATTACGAGCCTTTTCTTATTACCTGATTGATAGTATGAATGTGATCGATTGTTGAGTAGTCTGTTCGAAATCCTGCTTGTTCATTTCGTTGATTGTATTCTAACGTTATCTCAATTCTGTCAGCAATTACCTTGGTAAGTAGCTTGTATACAATGGAGAGCAAGCTGATTGGCCTGTAATTCTCCAGGTCCTTGTCATCTGCTTTGTTATGAATTAGGATAATGTTAGCAAAGTCCAAGATTCTGGTACTCTTCCCATCAGGAGGCACCTCGCAAACAAGGTCGCTAGTTTTTCTAACACAATCTGTGCTCCATCTTTCAGCAGATTTTATGTTACCTGATCCTCACCAGCAGCTTTGCCTGTTTGCATGCTCTTCAAGACTTTTCTGACTTCTTCTATCAATACTGGCGGGTGCCATCTGGGTTACAGCTAGTTATTATATTAAGGTCAGGGTGGTGCAACCTACTGTATATATCTCTGTAAACTCCTTCGCTAATTTAACTATCCTGTCCATAATGGTAGTTACTTTGTCTTCGTTGTGCCTTGGTGCCTACATCTGGTTTTTGCCTATCCAAAGGTTTCTCTTCACCACTTTGACGCTCCCTTCGTTCTTCAGAGCGTGTTAAATTCTCTCGATGTTATACCTTCTTACATCCGATACATTACGCCTAATAATCAACTTCAAAAGCTCTACCAACTCTATCTTGTCTGTTGTACTTGAGGCTTTCTTGCTTTGACGCTTCTTAAGGAGATTCTTCGTTTCCTGGGACTGCTTGCCAGTGTCCTGTCTAACTACAGTGCCTCGAACGTCCAATGCACACTCTGTAATGATAGTCGTCAGATTATCAATCATTGCGTCAACGCTAAAGCTGGTTTTCTCGATAAGATCCGAGTACCTGTTCTGAAGCAAGGCTCTGAATTTCTGTATTTTCTCTCTCGTTTCTAGCTTATTGACTGGCTTCTTGCGTATCAGTTTCTGTCGTTCCTTCTTCAAGTCTAGGTAAATTCGAGACCGTATCATTCTATGGTCACAGCATCGTAGCTTGCCAAGCACTTCCACATCCTGCACAATGCCTGGGTGTGCACTCAGTATAAAGCCTATTTTGTTCCTACTTTCCTCAATAGGGCTCCTTCATGTCCATTTATGATTTCCTCGTTTTCGGAAGAAGTTATTAAAAATGCGTAAGTTATTGCGTTATGCTAATTATACTAGCAGCTTCCTTTTGACATTTCTAGTACCGATGCCATAATCTCCTACTGCCTGGTTTCCAGCCTGCTTCTTCCCTACTTTTGCATTCAAGTTTCTCATCAGTACAGTGTACTGTGTTTTTTACCTTAGTCATGGCCGATTCCACGTTTTCACAGAAGCTTTCAATTGATGCGTCACCATGACTGGGTGTAGTCACGTAAGCCTGTACCACCTTCATCTTGTATCTCTTATTGAGTTTAATTGTGATGCCTACCACCCTTTTATTATTGCTAAAGCATTCCTCTATATTGCCAGCTAAGTTTCTGTGGATAAGGAGCCCCACTCGCAGTTCCCTTCTGTCAGCCAAGCCCCGATAGCAAAGAACGTGCCCATCTTTTAGCACTGTATAGGCCTCATCTGTCCTCCTAACCTCACTGAGCCCTATAATATTCTATGTTTTACCCTCTAGCTCCTCGAATAGTACAGATAGACTTGCCTCACATGATAAAGTTCTAGCGTTAAACATTGCCAAGTTCAGATTCCAATGGCGACATGCCCAGATTCAGAGATGCTTAGCACTCTCTGCTGCGTTCATGGGCGTATTAGCTGAGGGGGGGGGCAAGAAGGTTGCCAGCCTTCCCCTTCCTCACTGACAAAAATTGGGGGAGCTGAGCCCCCCACCCCTTCAGACACAGGTCCGTCTTGGCTGCACGCTGGGGCACCCAACAAGTAAGGCGAAGTTTTTTGTCACAACAGTAATCCCTCAATTATGTTCTTACGAGAGAACGAACATGTTACGAGGCAATGTTGATTAATTGATTGATTGGTTGTCACAAAACGAGCGCTCTAAAAGGGCGCGCCGCCGAATTCTCGCGACGAAGCGCCAGAGTGTTGCGCGAGGTCAACCGTAAAAAAAGAAAACAAACATCCAACGACTCCCCGGGCGCGCGCCTCTCCCCTCGGAAGTGTGGGCTCGCCCACGAACCTCCTCTCATCGGCGCCCGAGAAAACCCTCGGATGTTCTAGACGGAAAGGGGCGTGGTGATGCCGGGTGGAGTCATCGGTCGCGGACGGCCCTCGTATCGTCTCGACCTTTCCCCAAGCCTTCGCTGCGCATCGCGCCGACGAAATGATGAGAACTTTCTGGAATCTCGCGTGGAAAGTATTTAATCGAGCAGCCGAGACGAGAGATCAAGAGAAGACGGAAGTTAGCGCCAGAGCGCGTAGGAATTCCGCCATGTAGTCGGCGAAGGTTTTGTCCATAGAGACAAAGTAGGAGAAGAAGATGATTTCCACCTGAGGGGTGACGACTCGAGCTACAGGCAAGAGTGTGTGTTTACCGCTACTGAGCAAAGACGCGTAGCAACAGCTGCGTGTGTGAAGCCGACGTGTTTCCGGCGAAGAAGTTGAAGCTTGGAGAGTGGCCAATTGAAGACGCGAGGTTTGCTGGAAGAGAAACTTCGGCGAGGTTTCCTGGAAGAGTTACTTCGGGGGCAGCGGAACGACAACAACGCTGGACTTTGAGTGAGTGATTCTCGGACGAGTATCACCCAGATTTTTGTTCCAAGAACTTTGGACTGAATAGCTTTTATATCTCTTTAGTCTTTAGGTGTCTTGGTTGTTCAATGCATGCGACTGCATTGTAGTGTGTATTGTTGTCTGTGTCCGTTGTTTCGAGTGTGGCTGATTGTACTGTGTAGTACGCTGTTTGATTGGTGACATATTGTACTCGACTATTGTGGAGTGTGCATACCTCTGTATGGTTTTCGAGCTGCCATTATTGAGAATATAATTTTTTTGTCTATCAACTCTCGGCTCTGACTTGTTCTTTGGGCCACAGCCGGCGTCCGCTGGGGCGCCAAAAAGGACCACTTCTAAATTGTCCACGCTTTCGTGGTGCGGTTCGGGGGGCTGACACTTCGGCCCTTGGAATTAGCCCGGCGATCACCTCCCTAATTAATGGCACCTGGGACATTGATATGTGGGGTTTAACATCCCAAACCACTGTAGCGGAAGCTGCTCAGCACCACCGCATTCTTTTCTATCCCGTCTGCAGCCGGCCGTCGACAGCGCGCCTACGCGTGGCGCCAGCGCCTCCTCCTCCGTGTTCGGGGAACAACGTGTTGTCGGGGCCGGCTCCGGGGATTAGCACCGGCGGCATGCTACGTCTGCTCGCTCGGGGGCCCCCTTTTCCTCTTTCTTGTAGAAGAACGCGGGGGTGCCTCCTTCTCTCCCTCGTCGAGGGGAGCTCTCGTAACTCGCACGGTCTAAATAAACAGTCTTGCCCTGCAACTCCAAACCAGCTTCACGTCTCCTTTCTCGCTGCCTCCGGCAGCCGACATTCCCGGCCGCTACAAAATTGGTGACCCGAACGCTTCAACGAACACACAAAATTGGTGACCCGAACGCTTCAACGAACACGCCGCAATGAGCTCCGACGACAACGCTGCTGCCTCCCCGCCTGCGGTCATCGCCACAGAACTGAAGCTACCAAATTTTTGGCCGAAAAATCCAAGAGTTTAGTTCAGCCAAGTGGAGGCCCGTTTTCAGCTCCGGCACATCACCTCGCAGTCGACAAAATACCTTCACGTCGTCGCAGCCCTGCCCCCCGAAATCACCGACGCTATCGACGACATTTTGGTTTCACCCCCCGCGCAAGAAGAATATGACACCCTCAAAAAGACGGTGCTGGACCGCCTCGAGGCGCCTGAAGAAAGCAGACTGCAGCAGCTCTTGTGTCGCGAAGAGCTGGGCGACCAAGGACCTTCCCAACTGCTGCACCGTATGCGGCAACTACTCGGTGTGCACGCGCGTCAGGACGGCCAGCTCCCACTTCTTCGTGAACTTTTCCTGCAACGGCTCCCCCAGTCGGTGTGCGTGGTTCTCGCGGGTTCAAATGAGACGTCCCTTGATCAACTAGCGCAACTTGCCGATCGCATCACGGAATACTCAACTCCAACCTTTGCGCCCATAGCTGCGCTACGTACGGCTTCCGCTCGCTGACAATAGACGTCGGACTCAGGCGCCTGTTTCGCTGGGTCTTCGTGGTGGCGGATGTTAATTTCGCCATACTCGGAGCAGATTTTCTCAGCCACTTCAACCTGGATGTGAGCGTACGTGACCGTTGCCTCAAGGATAACAACACATCCCTCAAAGTACATGGTTTGGAGTCAAACATCTGCTCATCTGGCATCTGCGCCTTCCAGCCAGTATCAGCCTACCACCACGTCCTGGCCGAATTCCCCTCGCTCACCAAGCCCCGCAACACGAAACAGCCGGTGAAAAATAACGCGACTCACCACATCGTCACCACCGGGCCGCCAGTCACCGCCCGGCCACGACGGCTGTCCAGCAAAAGGCTTCAAACTGCACGCAGGGAGTTCGAGCACATGCTGCAGCTGGGAATTGTTCGCCCTTCATCTAGCAACCATTCATCGCCGCTACACATGGTGCCTAAAGACGACGATTGGCGCCCGTGTGGTGAATACAGAGCTTTGAACGCATCGACAACGCTGGACCAGTATCCTCTGCCACATATTCACAATTTCAGCGCGCGGCTGGCAGGTACGAAAATATACAGCAAGATCGACCTTGTAGCGGCATACCACCAAATCCCCGTCGAACCACAGGACATACCAAAAACAGCCATAACAACTCCTTTCGGCCTGTTTGAGTTTGTCCGCATGCCCTACGGCTTGAAAATGTCGCACAGATCTTTCAAAGGTTCATGGATGAAGTCACCCGGGGTCTTCCTTTCATCTTTGTCTACCTGGATGACATTTTGGTGGCCAGCAGAACGCCTGCGGAGCACGAAGAGCACCTCCGCCAGCTCTTTCAGCGTTTGGATGAGCACGGTCTGGTGTTGCAACCTCAAAAGTGCGTGTTTGGAGTAGAGGCGCTCAACTTCCTCGGCCACCACATCACTGCTGAAGGCATTATGCCATTGGAATCGAGGGTGGAATCCGTCAAGAAGTTTCCAGCTCCAACATCTTTTCGCAAGCTGAGGGAGTTCCTCGGGCTCTTAAACTTCCACCGGCGCTTCATTCCGTCTTGTGCTCGAGTGCTCCAGCCATTGACCGACCTGCTGCGCCGAGACGACCAAAAGGCACCTGAAATTTGTTGGTCTGACGAACACCAGAACGCTTTCCAGAAAGCTAAGGACGAGCTAGCCACGGCTACCCTCCTCATTCATCCACGGCCTGAAGCTACTACACGCCTCATGGTGGACGCTTCCTCCACATCGGTCGGAGCAGTGCTGCAGCAACAGGAGGGCGCCCAGTGGAAGCCACTGGGCTTCTTTTCGAAACGTCTGAAGCCTGCAGAAGCACGGTACAGCACTTTTGGAAGGGAGATGCTCGCAATCTATTGTTCCATTAAGCATTTCCGCTATTCCTCGAAGGCCATGAGTTCTACATCTTGACAGACCACAAGCCCTTCACCTACGTATTCAAAAAGAACAGTTCCTCCTACTCAGAACGAGAGATCCGTCAGCTCTCATTCATCTGCGAGTTTTCTACAGACATCCGCCACGTTCCCGGGGTCGAAAACGAAGCAGCTGACGCCTTGTCTCGCGTCAACGCTTCCGGCACAGAGGTCCTGGACTTCGAAGCTATGGCCGCAGCTCAGCGGGACGACCCCGAGTTGACAAGACTGAAGAGAGGGGGATCTTCACTCGTGCTCTCGGAGGTTGCACTTCCCTACGTCCAGAGCACGATAACCTGCGATACCTCCCAGGCAGCACCATGACCTTTCGTCCCACTGAACTTTCGCCGAGTGGTATTCAACACTTTCCACTCCATCAGCCACCCAGGTGTCTGCGCCACCCAGCGGCTGATAACGCAACGCTTCCTTTGGCCCGGATTCAACGCGGACGTGCGACGATGGGCTCGGACATGTGAAACATGTCAGCAAGTGAAAGTGACTCGCCACAATCAGGCTGCACTACAGGAATTTTGGACTCCTGAGTCGCGGTTTGACCATGTTCACCTCGACCTCGTGGGACCACTACCGCCCTACCAAGGATTTAGGTACCTGCTCACATGCATCGACAGGTACAGCCGGGGGCCCGAAGCTATACCAATTGCGGACATATCAGCTGAGACCGTCACGCAGGCCTTCATTCAAACATGGGTGTCCCGCTTTGGCTGCCCCGCCCACATAACAACTGACCGGAGGCGGCAATTCCAGAGCAACCTCTTTTCCGCACTTTCAACTCTCCTCGGCACGAAGCTGCAGCATACAACCGCCTACCACCCCGCCAGCAACGGAATGGTTGAGCGCTTCTACCGGCAACTCAAAGCCGCACTGGAAGCGAAACTCGACTGCCAGCACTGGGTGGAGAAGCTCCCGCTCGTTCTTCTTGGCCTACGCTCAACGGTGAAGCAAGACCTCGGCTTCAGCGCAGCGGAAATGGTCTACGGCTCAACAGTGTGCATCCCGAGAGAATTCTTCTCCGACCAGACACCTTCCGCCCCAACAGCCTCCGATCACATCTAGAAGCGGCGCGCATGGCTCGCGCAACTCAGGCCAACAGCACCTCGCATCGCCCGCAACAGGAAAGTTTTCACTTTTCCTGACATGGACTCTGCTACCCATGTGTTCGTGCGACACGACGCAACGAAGCCGCCCCTTACTCCGCCGTACGATGGCCCATTCAAAGTTTTGGGACGTACTAACAAAACCATCGCAATCGACGTGCGGGGGAAACGAGAAGTCGTCGCTGTTGACCGCGCCAAGCCTGCTCATATTGAGGTTTCCATTCAAGCAGCCTCTCACGTACGATTTCAGTGCTAACCATTTGAACTGTGACCTTTCACTATTCAGCCCGTAACTGCTGTCCTTCTTTAAAAGCTCCGCAATTTAGGGGGGGGGGGGCCTTTGTAGCGGAAGCTGCTCAGCACCACCGCATTCTTTTTTATCCCGTCTGCACCCGGCCGTCGACAGCGCGCCTACGCGTGGCGCCAGCGCCTCCTCCTCCGTGTCCGGGGAACAACGTGTTGTCGGGGCGGGCTCCGGGGATTAGCACCGGCGGCATGCTACGTCTGCTCGCTCAGGGGCCCCTTTTTCCTCTTTCTTGTAGAAGAACGCGGGGGTGCCTCCTTCTCTTCCTCGTCAAGGGGAGCTCTCGTCACTCGCACGGAGTGGAAATAAACAGACTTGCCCTGCAACTCCAAACCAGCTTCACGTCTCCTTTCTCGCTGCCTCCGGCAGCCGACATTCCCGGCCGCTACACCACCATATGAGTATGAGAGACACCGTAGTGGAGGGCTCCAGAAACTTCGACCACCCGGGGTTCTTTAACGTGCGCCCAAATCTGAGCGCACGCGCCTACATTTCCGACAGAGCAATGTTACGACAAAGTGAAATTTCACCAACGATTCTACTGTGTCAGTTTTGTCAGTTTTACTCGTAGGCTGTTTGTGGTGCGGGTCACATATGCGACACTTTTGCGTCTTGTGCTGTCGTATTTCAGAGCAGGCAAGTGCAAAACAGGGGTCCTATAATATTACATTCCTACTAAGTGCTTTATTATAACACCAGAAGTACAAGTTGAACGAGGTCCTAAGCCTCCCTCAACCAGTCGTTGGCTCCACCCAGGTCGGTACAGAAAGGTGAAGACCCTCTGCGATGGCCCGGGCTTTCCGGACAGCCAGTAGTTGTAGACCCGGGATTTGTAAGCTCTACCGCCACAAGTCTTCGTCACATAAGTGAGCCTCCACATTTTCAAGGCACTGCCAGAGCATATGGCTTATCGAGTAAATATTGAGGCCACAACAAAGACCACCTTCATGAACGTTTAGCTCTATCGTATGATACGTTCGTGGTCAGAGGTATGTGCCCTCTGTCCCTTGTTCATGCTTTTATTCAACTATGACTTGTTGATGAAGTTACGGATGGAAACAAGCAAACTTTTCAAAAATCGGTAAAAGCATTTGCTGCTTCCAGGAAATTATTTTCTTCGAAAAAGATATACCATCACCGCTGCTCATTCTAAGATGTTGCGAGCCGATGAGTGTGAGGAATCGTTTTTGATGTTTAGGTTTTCCGTACTGAAACGCCAAAAGTGTTTTCCGCTTTAGTGTCGGTTAAACCTTACTAGACTTGCATATGGTAACTTGGAGCCATAGCTGCAGCTTGGAAAGTGGCCTCGAATAAAGCAGTGGACTCGAGCTCAACAGGAAGCTCCGCTTTTAAACTTGCCGCATAACTTGACACAACGGACCAGGGAGAAGGTGAGAGACTGTAGTTTTTAGCACTATAGAGGCTTAGTTAAGAGTCAGGCTAGCAGGTTTTCACTCAGCTTGAATAGTCTTTTATAGCTCAAAATACATCTCGAACAGAAAAGAAGCACACATGTGCAGCGCTGCTTATTTATCTCTATTCCTCTTTTTCTCAGCAAGCATCTGAGCTCACAGAGATGTATACGTGCACAAACTACATGACCCCGAAATGCTGCAAGTGGAAAGGTTTTAGTGAACTCGTAATTCATCTCGCTAGCTGCTGCATGTAGTCGCTGCTTATTGTGATTGGCAGCTAGCCTATCTGCATGACATTTAGAAGGGGGTGCTGTCCAGCTTCGTGACGTTTATTATTAAGCAGCCAATTTTGTGCCCCACAGAAAATTATAATGCCGATGAACCAGGGGCAAACAATATGCAGTATGGAAAATAGTTTGTCCTCTCATTTTTTACGTGGTCGTTCATAAATGGTCATTACGCGATGGATCATTTTTGCGTCAAATGTTGCCTTGCGTAAAACGCTGGTGCTGTGTACATGGCAAAGACTCTTCACACCATTCATATACAGCTAACAACCATTCAGAAATGAAGAAACGAGGGTAGTTTGCGGATGATTGATCCCTCCGGCATAGGAATCTTCTAGATCACGAAAATAAAATGCGTTTTTACAGGAATAACGAAATATTTACTAGTCTTTGATAACAAGGGTTTGACGAGTGTATATTTTGGTGTTTGGCAGCTATAGCCCCATTTAACGAGAATATATGTATCCTCGTTGACGCTTGGTACATCTCCATCCCGATGACTAAGATGCATGGTAAACTTATTGGACAAACCATTGTGGCGTCGAAGTTAACCGCCAAAGCATAATCGGAGAAATTGGCGTAATAGCAAAATGAGCGTCACATATTTGACGTGCGAATAGGGCTAAGGGCGACATTCCTCATCCTGTTAAAGTGAGATTGAACTTCATAGTATCTGATTGATTGATCGATTTCAAACGGGGTGTTTAACGAGCAGGAGTTGGCTCGGTCAACGAGAGATTTATTTAGCGCAAGGGCTAACTGAATGAAAGCCTGCGATCACAGCACGTCTTCTTCTGCTTTCCCTACTCAAGCTTCATGTGCACTGCCCTCGTTACCATCACCCCCGGGCTTCGAGGTAGCTATCCTGGCGACCTAAAAACAGGTGTACACAGAAGGCTCATGGTATGGCTTGAGCCAAGAGACGTCTACTATTTCTCGTTCCTGATGGCGCTTGTCCTGAGATGAGTCCAGCGGCTCCACAAGGCACTTGACAGGGGATGTTTGGCGTACAACTAGATAGACCCTTGGTACCTGAACGAAACCTTGTGGGAGAGTCCCGGAGGAGTAAAAGGAATCCAGAGCCACATCAGTGAGTTAGAAGCAAAGCTCATAGGTATGGTTGACACGTCGTGGCGATGTTTTTGGCATGTCTGGTCGTGTGACGTGAACGCACGAGCATGCTTCCGACATTATTCAGCGTGTGCTGCTGCTCGTGAAACAATTGTCAACTCTGAAGGGTCTGGTCGATAAAGAAGAGTGTTATCCATAGTTGATGCTGGCTTGGGGTCATAAACAAGGAATAAAGGCGACAATCTAGTGGTGCTTTGCGTTGTAGTATTGTAGGCGTATGTCACAAAAGGCAGTATGCTATCTCAATTCGACTGGTCGAATTAAGCATACATGGCCAGCATATCACCAAGTGTACAATTAAAAGCTCTGTCATTCCATTAGTTTGCGGGTGACAAGACGTGGTAGTGCGTTTTGTGATGCGACACTCGCTCAACAACGTTTTAGTGGCGTCGGGGAGGAAAACGCGGCCGCGGTCGCTCAGTAACTCCCAAGGTTGCCCATGCCTTAAAACCAGGTTTGGCAGTATACAACATGCAACGTCTTTTGCGGTAGCAGAAGGTAACGCAGCAGTTTTAGCTTACCACGTAAGATGGTCGATAGCGATAATAACCAAGCGATTGCTACTAGAGGTATAGGGAAGCAGACCGTAAAGGTCGATTCCGACACGATCGAAAGCTCGTGTTGGACATGGCAACAGCTGCAAGGAACCTGCGGCATGTTGAGCGGACATCTTGGGTCGCTGATACGTAAAGCAAAATCTTACGTATCGGTGAACGAAATGGTACATACATGCCAGTAGTACCACAGCTGCAAGCGAGTGTATGCTTTTAACACACCGGCGTGGCTACATTGCGGATCATCGTGGAACGTGGCGCTGATGTCAGGAGCGGAAATGTCGTGGAATGACGAGCAACCATTACGGCCGATCAAGCTGCAGTTTCGGTGGTAAGCCAGGTTATCCCGAATAGCCAAATTTTGCGCTTGACGGCGAAGTGTCCTGAAAACTGGAGTGGGTATCCGGTTTGAGAGAAAGTCCAAAAGGGAAGAAATCCAAGCGTCTTTGCTTTGCTCGGAAGGCATGTCCGAAATTCTGATAGCCAAGGCAGCACTGGTGGAGATAAGTGAGCAGACAGGCTCTGAAGCCAACGGCGAGCGTGACAGGGCATCGGCGTCTAAATTCTTCCGGCAAGAACGGTAGATAACATGGATACTGAATTCCTGTAACCGCAATTCCCAACAAGCGAGCCTACTATTAGGATATTTTAGTGAAGATAACCAGCAAAGCACATGGTGGTCTGTCACAATATCAAACGGACATCCATATAAACAAGGCCGAATGTTTCCGATTGCCAAAATGATGGTGACGCACTCCCTTTCAGTGGCACTATAGTTCTTCTCGGCTTTACGGAGGGTGCAGCTGGCATAAGCAACGACGTACTCGTCAAAGCCATCCTGCGTTAGGCCAGTATGGCCCCTAGCTTGACACCCACTAGCGTCAGTATGATGCTCATGGGAGATGACGGATCGAAATGTCGGAGTGTGTAAGGTGTAGTGAAGAGCCGACGGAGTTCCTCAAATGCATCATCATACGCCTGAGACCACGCTGACAAATCAGAACTTCTGGCAAGAAGATTGATCAAGGGGGCGATAATGCAGGCGAAATTGCGGATGTAGCGCAGAAAGTACGAACATAGACTTATAAAGCTTCGGAGCTCTTTGATGGTGGTTGCCTTTGGGAACGCCACGACTGCATTATGCTTTGTAGGGTCCAGAGAACGCCGCCCTTAGGAACCACGAGGCCGAGGATTACAAGTTTGCAAGCACCGAAGTGGCATTTCTTGAAGTTAAGTGGAAGTTTCGCCATGGAAAGGCGCGTAAGAACTTGCTCGAGGCGACTGAGGTGGGTCGCAAAGTCGCTTGAAAATACCGCAATGTCGTTCAAATAACAGAGGCGCCTTTTCCATTTGAGACCTCGCAGAATGGTATCCATCATCCTTTCAAAAGTGACAGGTGCATTGCAGAGGCCAAAGGGCATAACGGTGAATTAACTTAGTTCATCCGGTGTTACAAAGGCTGGCTTCGAGCGGTCAACCTCTGCCATGGGCACCTGCCAGTAGCCGGAGTGTATAATCTAACGAAGAAAAGAACAATGCTCCTTGAGGCAGTCCAAAGCATCATCAATGCGAGGCAGAGGGTATACGTCTTTGCGCGTTATCTTTTTGAGTCGGCGATAGTGAACGCAGAACCAGATGTATTCGTCTTTTTCCTTGACGAGAACAACCAGTGAAGCCCAGGGACTGTTGAAGGGCTCGGTGATGTCACGTTTCAACATGTAGTCCTATTGTTCGTCGATGGCACGCTGTTCAGCAGATGACACACGCGTTGCGGACGCCGTCTTAGGGGGGCTTGTTGACCAGTGTCAATACGGTGAACGACCGCAGAAGTTCGGCCAAAGCCTGACTGGTCACGATCGAATAAAGAGAAAAACGAAGTAGAAGATTTATAATCTCTTTGCGCTGAGTTGGTGCGAGCTCAGAGTCGATGTCATCCGAGAAGATGTCCAGAACAACATTAGGCGTTTTGGTAGGAGTGACAGCACAAATGGGGAGCGAAACCGTGGAATCGGTTATAGTAGCTGGAAGAATTCACTCGTAAGGTTCGTAGCTTCCCAGACATTCTACACGTAGTAGCGATGATGGGCTGTCCAAGGGATTGCACACAAAAATGGCAGCGTGATCGTTGCGAAAAACGATGACGGCGAACGGAAGCATGAAATTTCGACGGCACGCAGATGTGACCGATGGCATAAATAACACTGGTGATTTTGGAAGAGAGGCAAACGACACCGGGACCACAACAGCTGAGCAAGGCGCAATGTCAACGTCAGAAACAGCAAACACTCTACACGAAGTGCCATCGTCGGGGTCAAAGCACGGCACAGATAACGCCAGTTCGGAACGAGCACAGTCGACCAAAGCAGAATTTGACAAAATAAAGTCCCACCCAAGGATAACGTCATGCGAAGAATAGAATAAAACTACGAATGCGACGACGTACATCGCACCTGAAGTGACGACTCGTGCGGTGCACAAAACTGAAGACTGAACATGGTGCGACGTAGCTGTCTGCAAAGATAGGCCGGTAAGTTGAGTGGTCACTTTCTTCAAGTTTCGGCACAATTTCTCGCTAATTACATACACGGAAGCACCAGTGTCAACACGTCTGTTCGCGTTATTGCCAACAATATGAAGTTAAATTTCGTTCGGGGGACAGCAGTTAGGTCTTGAAATTTTCGCTGCCAACGCAGTTCTTGCCTCCGGAACTGCGCCCGTCAGTTTTCCCCTCGCAGTGGGTGGTTGCGACGTAACATTAGAAAAATTGAATGATTGATTGATTGATTGCTTTATTAGCAAAGTTCGACAGAGACCTCAATTTTGTACTACAAGAAACAAATGTTACAATTTTTTGTTTTGTAGTTGATTTTCTAATATTTGTTGACAGCTCAACTAAACAATTCGATAAAGTGTGTTCCAGCATCCGAATCAGTTTTTGAAAGGGCCTAGAACACCTTGAAGTCTCATCTGAAATGCCTTTTTATATCATGTATCGGTTTTTATACGTCCAATTTGTTTTCAATGATGATCAGACATGCTAGTAACATAATCTTCGTGCTAACGAACCATAACTGCCTTATAAATCGGTGCACTCCAAGCTCGTCAACTGAGGGATAGTTAGCAGGTGTCTTACTAACACTTTGAAAAAGTCCTGCCAGCATTGTTTGCCTGCAAGCATCAGAGAGCAAACAAAACGTTTAGCTAACTCGGGGTATCCACAGCATGCTCCGACAGCTAGCTTCAACACGCTCCGACAAATGCGCTCCGCCAGAAAATAAAAACGCGAGCTACGCCAGGAAAAAGAAAAAAAAAACGCCAGGCGTGCGAGGAAGGCCCAGCACAGTCACAGCGAAAGCTGGAAGAGCTGCCTTTCAAAGCCTTTAAAAGCACTCATTGGGTAACTACTGCAAGCCCACTTGCGTGATGCCCACTAGGGCATTAATATTATTTGTTCGGGTAGTAGGCCAGCATTCGCTATGCTATTTTCGTCATTCTTCTGAGAAGCGTTGTATCCGCTAAACACTTGAAAAGAATTTAGCGCCAATTTTTATTGCAATGGCTGAAGATGATAATAAATTATGGCTGAACTAGGTAAGCGCCAGTTATTAGGGGAACAAAAACAACATTTTGTAATAAGTTGGAGCATTCAATGGCCCACTCTTAACGCTATTCGCATTGTGCGACGACTGGTTGTTCTTTCCCTGTTTTAAAACGCTTGATAAGTCGTATTAACGTGATTGCTTTCCTGACATCAAGCCTGCCTAAGGAAAATTCAAGAAGCCACAGGCACCTATATGGCTCAGTGGTAGAATACTGAGCTGGCACCTAGTGGACCCGGGTGCGAGCCCGACAGTGTCAGTGGTGCTCGCTTTTTTTCTCATTTCGCACGTTGTGGTTACGGACACCAGCAGTGGTGGCTGACAACTGCGCGTGACCCGAGTTGTGATCTCATTAGAGCTTTCGCTGTATAAATGTAGCTGTAAACCCGTATATTCATGGTGAATCACATAACCTGGAGAAATTAGCAGAACGTCTCAACCTGCAAGTAGTCTTCTTCGCACCCAGCAAGCTAAACAGTCTTTGCCAAAAGACCAAACCAGAGCGCCAAGAAATAATGTGTGCGAAAACAACCATCTTAGCAGGTTTGTAGTGTGCTTCGCAGGCATCTTCTACCCGATTTTATTACTGTGCGATATTTGATATGTATGTCAAACCGGTAGATACATTGATGATAGGATAATCGAACACAAGAATAACGTTGCGAAGGTGTAGCCTGAGCGTTTCTCCGCAATTTTGATGGAGTGCGATTCCCAACCCCCTTTTCATCACACAAGCATAATTGGAAGCAACACTAACGAAATAACGAGACTCATTATAGAAGCGCGATTCATCACTGTTTGATAACACGTGTATCGGTAAGACATCTGTATCATTATTCCTGAAATAAATAGAATAATTGATTGTCACATGACTTGTTTTTGATACGCCCTTTCTGTTTTGGGCACGTGGTTTGTTACGCGCCATGTTAGGGTATATGTATTGTTGATTCTCCGACTACACCGCAGTGTCGAAAGTTAGCCCAATGTATGTGCTATGTGTCTTCATCTCTGTCTCGTCCTGTATGCGCTATACCTTAGATACTGTCGATAGATAACCAACATGCCCGCCGTGCAACCTTAGTCAATGTGCTCTATGCCGGATCGGTCGAGTTTCGTGAAACTCGGGATATTCCTGAGCTCTGGTGACACCCCCTTATAAACGAGCAAAAAGGACAAAGAAGTCAAATCCACTCCTCAGCACGCTGCGCTTCATTGGTTACGATGAAACCTGTCATCGCGTCAAGGAATATTGACTAAGTAGGGCGCTGTTTTCAAACGAGAGCCATTTTTTTTTCATTTGTTTGTCGTTCCACTGAGTGCAGAAAGGCACTCATGCAATAAAAGCGTCATAAATTTTTGTGATGAAATTTTTCAAAGGCAGATGTGTTTATATTTGTTTTAAAGCTTTTATAGCTTGCAATAAGTCTGTATTACAATAATCACCACGGTGGCCTCTGAGGTCAGTACTAGCCGAGCGTGTCACAAGATCGTGACCACAGCTAAATTCGAGGCCACGTGTCGGTCTGTACATTCTAGCGAGGCCACGTGTCAGCGTGTACAATCAAGCACGCTGCGCGCCGTCTTTGTTGTCATCACCTGATAGCACCCGAGCACGTGCGGCCGGCGAATTAGCTATTTGGCTGAACGGTATACTTCGCTGGTTAGGCCAGGACATGCTGTGACTAAGCTAATTACACCAAGTCATTGTAAGGCCTAGATAATTACGCCACGTCTAAAGACCTTGCCGATGAAGCCATGTAAAGATAGAACCGGGCTACCTTATGCATGCTAATTGACGAGCTACCCAAACTGTGCTAATGAATGCGACGATAATCATGAGCATACAGAGTAAATCAATGCAAATTAGTTCTTGTAATAATAAGACAACCAGTATTCTTCTAATTAGGATTACGTGTATTAGCTTCATTATGATCATTGTTGCTAAATGCGCCCGAAAAAATGTTGTTTTAATTGATGCCATATCAAAGAAGACAAGCCAGCTCAATGTAATGGTCATTAAGCCTCACTTGATTAGTTCAATCATACTTGAGACAGAGCTGACGCCGTCTTCATGTCGAAGTCGATCACGAGCATGAGTAGACGACCAACTAGTTAAGCTCCAAGGATCTAGGTTATCATATGCTCCTTCATGGCTCCAGCCTTGCGAAAGTAGTGTAAGCTCACCAAATTGTTTTATGTGCAAAGAAGCCGCGCTTAGCGTCCGTTGCCTTAAACGCTTGACAGTCACACCGGCACGATCACAGTCCCGAGTTGAACTCAGGCCTTCTCAGAATCAGTGAGATTGTATCCGAGTTCACGCGTCAATCAGTTTGATTGACAGATGCCAGGGGCAGAGATCGGGTACGCCCACCACGTTTGCTCTGGCCGAGGCGCAGTACTTACGTCGAGCGGCACAATTTATCCATCAGCTTGATCACGCAGACAATGCACACATGCACGCAGAAGCAAAAGCGATATTACCGCACGGCTACGACGTTTCGCATTTAATATCACCGCGCTCACGGCGTTGCATATCCCAGCCGTGTTGCCGCCATGATGCGAGCGCCCCTAGTCTCCAGCTGCCCTTAATTTGTCTGCAATATTTGATATAAGCGAAACGAGCAGCTCATAAGTGCTGCGTGTGCACCCTTGCTGGCTTCGAGAATGGAAATTTCTGTGCTGCAGGTTCAACGAAAGAACCTGTTTGAAAGGAGACAAATGCCGATGAACACGCCTGTGGTGGGTGGGTGTTGAGTTGGCAGAAAATAGCCTGGTAATCTTGCTGACGTCGCTGCACTGTTAAAATGTTGACTGAGTGGTGACAGTGACGTGTTAACACATGATGTTTTTTGATAAACACCGCAAATCTCCTACACGAGCTTCCAACGCCACGCGTGTTATTGTAGTCGATTTTATCAACGCTGCTATCACGCGCTTCGCACTGTCTTGATGGCAAGGACACTGCAGGGCAACCTCGGAGCAAACTCATGTACCGAGGAGCTCGGGTCATCATGCATCGCACCCAAGAAAGTGTCTCCGCTGGCGTTGTTAGGTTTTATTTGTGGCGGAACATGTATCTGAATTCAGGGCACGAGTGATATTTTGTGAAAAGTTCAGTTATACATCATATCGTTTTCTGTGGCGCTCACAAATTGCTTAAAGTTCTGACGAGAAATGGCAAGTCTAGAAAATGTTTGCTAGCTAAAGCTAGGACGTAATCTTTTGAATAAACCCTGCTGCTTCGTGAAAAGCTTGCATGTTACCTAAAACGACTTTGTTTTTTTGCGGCATCTGCGTGTGATTGCTTTCGTGAACGAGCGATATCATGTGTAGGAAAAAAATTGTGCGAAGGCGAGAAACAAAAAAAAACCAACATTTTTCTTTTCTTTGTTCGATTCAGTCCGAAGTCAAGTGCTGCGGCAATTATATGGCCGTGTTGCTTTGTGCACTGTATGTGTAGTTGTGTGCGTTCATTGCAGTTTTCTGTTCAGCGGGTCTTTTAAAACGTTGCAAATATTCTCATTTATTCTGTGTAATTTATATTCACGATAAGGCAGCTGTATTTTCTCGTCTTGCAATGCAATTAATCAAACTCTTCGTGCCCGCGTTCATAAAACATTAAGAAGTGGGCGTGTGCTTATCAAGAATATCACTTGAAAATAAAAATTTTTACTCCTCCAACGACTGTCATATTTCATTCACAATATGTGCATAGACACAGTAAGATCGCGTGCTTGCCGCTCTGGCGGTGCAGCTTACAAGAAACAAATTTACACATGTGATCAAAACGTTCAAGTAATAATAATAATAATAATAATAATAATAATAATAATATAATAATAATAATAATAATAATAATAATAATAATAATAATGTCCTCAGAGACGAGCATGCACATCTAAGTGGTATCGGCGGCTGTATAATATTCTTAAACGCTAGAAAATGGCCTTCAAGACAACCTTGTTTGTGGTCTCGTATCTCAGAGGCTGGGAAGGTTCCCAACGCCTGTTGGGGGCGCTTCGAACCCAAATCAGCCACAGGATCTTATGGGAGTATCCTCCATTAACGTTTTATATATTACTCTGTGCTTGTGCGGCTGACAATACCAAAAAAGCATAGAGTGTAAATTAGTCATTAAATCTAGATGCCCTCTTATTGATGGTTACTATAGGAGCATATTTTTTTTAATTGGCGCATATTTTTAATAGGTGTTTTTTGCGCTTCCTATATAATAAGACCGCTTACTGTTTTTCAAGGCAGGGCCTATAGTGCCCTTTTATATCTTCGCTGTATTTTGTGTGCTCACTTTCCTGTGTAAACTTACTTACTTTAGGATGCTTCTGTACGCCTACCACGATCGCATGATCTTGTTGTGTCGTACTATGCTCACCCTTGTATCGTCAGTGCGGCTCGCGTGAGCCTATAGACCCTTCAAATATTTACAAACACAGGTCCTTGATGACATCCAGTTTTGTCCACCGGTGTGCCTTAATAGCATCTGTGGACAAGAAGAACTTTAGAAAATAGCCACCTGATTTTCTATAGTTTCTTTCTCTTATTTAGCAAAATACATTCAAATAAATGTTCTTTCGAGCTACATAAAAACTTTAATACAGTTCCTTGTAGATAACGCACGTTCCCTTCATGTGAAATACGACAGAGAGACTTTCCTTACCCGTCAAAAGAAGTTTTTGAAAACGTGCTTTCAGTTTCGACGTTAGTAGCTGGTTCACCGGAAGTTCTTCGGGGTAGAACGCTTGCAATCTTGAAACCATGGGTTTATATTTCAGGTACGCCATCGTTATCCAGGACAACAGAAACTGGTGGCGGGTGATATGAACGCGCCACACGCTACATGTGGATATGAAACACCAAGTGCGCGGGTGCGTATGTTTATACCAACACTGTAGACGCCAATTTTGCTCTCTTAAGTCATGTGTCTCTACCTACTCAATGCCTCAATGGCTCCCGGCCGTGTATGCTATCACAATTGCCAGGTTTATTTCGGTGGCTTGCAAGCGTGGTGGTGTACTGGGCATGCCAACCAGACATTTAGGACGGCTATGCAAGCCCTGCTGGTCGTCTTCATCGTCTTCATCATGTTGTGGTGCGAAATCACTACCATTTCCAATTTTGCACTATAATTGGCAGAACCTGCGTTGAAGCATTCATTCATCTTAGTGTGGTATTCACCGTGTCTTCTTGCATGTCTTGGGTGGACTTTATCTCAACCAACCCCAAATTGACAGCTTGCTCGTCTGTGTGCCACACGCCGACATACGAAAGTTGCGTCGGAAAGAAAACCAGCTTCAACTACGCCTCGGATAGAGCTTCAACGCCCTACATTGGTAGCTCATCGTTAGAAACCGCTCTTAACGAGGCCATTTGATAGATTGGTGTGCTTCCCTTGGCCTTTCATTGTCGAATACGTCAATGTTGAGGAGATTTTTAGTTATATAACGTGATCTCCATTCCCCTGATATTGCGAAATCAGCTATGCTGGCAGGTGGACAAGCTCCATCCACTTTGACCTCTTCGGCTGCCCGAGCCTTTCTTCCCGCATTTGACACATCAGCACCTCATTTTACTCTACAAGCACTCCTGCTTACCCATGCTCGCACACCACCTTCAAGCGAAGATTTTTATGACATTCAAGTTCGTTTACAATAGCCAAGCTTCTAGCAGCCACAGACCAAGCCAGGCCGCAAAGTGCGCGGGGGCCTGACAGCATCTCTTATGAACTCAATACAAACACAGCAGGTAACGTTGTTGCGCATCTCCTGGACCCTATTAACGATGTGCATGTAGGCAGGTAGCCTCATCTTGCATACATGACGCCACGCTGTTTGGATCTCGCTATCTTATCCAGAAAACACTCCGGGCAATATCGCTAATCTGAGGCCTATTCTTTACCATCAGCTCTGTGTAAACTGACGAAGCGAATCCTTCCAATCCGTCTCACATGATGGCTAGAGTGGTGTTCCTGGTACCATCCTGTGTGGTGTTCCTGGCATTACGACCACTTGGGCACTGTAGATGAACTGGCGCACCTGCATTTTCTGGTACTCCTTGGAGGTCGCTCTCATCGCACTCGAACTTCACTAGTGATGGACATTCCAAACGCTTATGAGCATGTCAGTCCTGAAGCAATAGCGGTGATTTCCCCTTGGAATAACCTCCCAAGATGCATGTGCACGTTCGTCCAAGCCTTCCTCTGTGACTGAACTTTCTCTATCCGCCTGGATGGAAATGCGGAAGGTCAGTTCGCGTCACACTGTGCTTTTCTACAAGACTCAGTTTTTGCTCCAGTCCTTCTCCTCATTTTCCTTCTTTTTCTAGCATGGTATTTGGTGGCAGTACGTGGCATTTATTTTCTGATGTATGCCGAAAATATATCAGTGTGGGCAGTCGACCCAGATCTCACCCGCCAAGCACAAAAACTTCAAATGGTCAAAAATGTTAGTAGTGCTTGGTGTGACCATATCAGAAAACAACTATCGAGAGAGAAAAAAAACAGCAATCATGACTGTAGTAAACAAGTATGAGTGGCATGCACATTCAAGCCGTCCTATTTACCTCTACCTGAATCTGGAACCTGCGCAACAGATCTCAACTCCACGTTTTAGGTCTCAAAATTTATCAAAATAGATCTGCGTTCCAATGGGTCAAGATCTCAAAGCAGCGTGGGCAGGAACACCTCAACCTATGCATTGGATTGCCTAAGCATTGTATGGTAGACGCACCACATTGACACACCACCTTTTCAAGGCAGTACTTCAAACACGCCTTGAGTACCAAGCACATTTCCACCACTTAACAAAATCAAGGTTAACACGTCTTGAAAGTTATAATGATAAAGCTATGCGTGCGATCACTGGGCTTCCATACACTACGATGGTTAATAATTCACAAGCAGAATTACAGCTTAGCAAAATGAATAAATTCACAGATCAATGAAACTCTGCACGTGCAATAAAACTGTCAACATTTCCGACCGCGGCTCCGTTAGCTCGATGCATGGGATCCGCAGAGCCCATTCCTATTGTTACGGCCACTACTGATTTATGGCAACTCATACGTAAAGCTCACGTATAATATGCCGCTTGGCCGTCTTCGTCGCCTGATTTCTTCCAAGCTGACGGCGGTGGTCTCTCGTCCCAATCACACCGACTAGCACGCCATGTATCCTTCTTAACCCTAACATGGAGCGGAGTCGCCGCCTTGTGGCTACGGGCTGAAGCGCACATAATGTTGATTTCTTCCTGGCTCGTCTGCGAGCTTCATAAATCTTGGGTGTGCGTGTACGTCATGCTCGTCCTTAAAGAAGGTTTGTCTCGCTCTGCAAGCGAAAGCTTAACTGATTGTACGTTTGCCTAGCACAATTCGTAGACACATTTGGCCCTGCTCAGCTCTATACGCACTGCAATAGGATCCAGTTCGCGCACTTGCCGGGAGCGCCATGATCTTCTTCGTACCCTTCATTAGGCAGTGTCTTATCGGTGTAGATGCCATGCTTTAGTTGAAGCATACTGTACAGCGCACTTGGCGTCGGCCCAAAAATGAGGAGTACTAAATAATATTCAGAGAGCAATTATATGGACACCTTCAGTTTCATTTTGCCAACGGCGTCGGCGTCCACGTCACTCACCGTATATGTAGGCGTATCCAAACATTGAAAACGCAAGAAAAAACAAAATCCAGAAAAAGACTTCGACGCGCGGAATCGAATGTGGGACTTCCACGTCGTGAATGAGAGACGTTCACCACTGAGCCACCGAGGGTCTATACATAAGAGAATGCAAGAAAGAACAAAATTCAGAAAAGACTCAGGCGTGCAGAATTGAACGTGAAACTACCACGTCGTGAATGCGAGGCATCATCCACTGAGCCACCAAAGGGCACCTAGTTCAAGGTTCAAAGTGCAAGCTATTTATACCTACCACATACCGATGTTGGCAGGCATCTTGGGGGGGGCTATTGTGTTTTCAGCTTTAAAATCAAGATGGCGCAATGAACGTGCGGCGGCTTTCATCTCTCACGCGTACTTTGGCCATCGGAGAAGTGGGGAGCGGGCGATCTCTCGCGCGCCCTTATCTCTTGATGGGGAGGATCATACATCTTGGCTGGCGTTGGGCTTGCACTGGAACGATTCTGTTGTAGTTACGGGGCGCACAAAGGTTACTAAAATTGATGCGCAGCCTCTATTTGTGAAAAGGGGTCACTTTTCAGTCATAGTGAAATAACTGCGACGCTTATTCGCGTTCATCTACACCTGTGAGTACGTTTCGTGCGTCATTTGTGCGTGAGAAGCGCGGACACGTTTCGATCTGCCTGCCATTCTGTGCGTGACCTTTGTTGCTATCGCATTCATTACTTCGCTTTTTCGGCAAAGCTATGACGTTTGTGTGATTTCAGTGTTTTAAGTACTCAGTGTAAGTATTTTTCTATTCTTGTTAGGTGTCTAACTGCGGTGCGGTTAATCATCGGTCAAGCTTTAATCGTGCTTGAGATAACTTTTTAATCTACGATCCTGCTCCCTCTTGAGCGAAATAATTGTCTAGTAAAGTTTGAAAACTCGGTACATAAATTGTCCCTTGAAAAGAACAAAACAAATCGAACAATTTGGAGATAATTACTCATTAACTGCCGAGTGAAAGATTAACATTCAATGAAATTAATAGAAACCCACTCGAGTGCTTAGACTTGGATTCGCTTTTAAAGTGTCGGGATGGTACACTGTTACAAAAAAAGGTTGGCATATTCACTAAGTACTAGGCTTTTACTCGTCACAGAATCCTTAACCAGCAAGAAAATGCACTTAGTAAAAGTAACCTTAGTGAAAGGCACTACCTCGATGGGCTCGTAACAAATACTAGCCAAAATACTAACAGACCAAGTAAAAGCACTGCATAGTTGGGTAGTTCAAAGTACAACCTACAGTTGGCTAAATGTACTACATTGTGGGATAGTGAAAAATACAACTTTGCTTGTTATAAGTGATACCTATTCAATCAAAAGTTTTATTTCGTCGGGTAGTGGGAAGTTCGACCTTGCTAGTTAATTGTACCACGTTGTTTGGTAGTTATAAGTACTACCTGGTCATTTAAATGCACTACTTCGCAAGGTAGTAAAGTTACGACCTCACTAGCTAAGTGTACTACCTCCTTGAGTAACAATAAGTACTGCATGCTTAGTTCATACACGAATAGTAAAAGTTATGACCTTGGTACTCAAATGAACCACCTCCTTAGGTATTGATAAGTATGTCTAGTTTTCAATGCACTGCTTCGTGGGATAGTGGAAAGTATGACCTCGCTACCTAATTGTACTACCACCTTGGGTAGTAAATGCTACTACTTAGTTCAAGGCACTACTTTGTCGAAAAGTAAAAAGTACGATCTTTCTACTTAAATCTGCCACCCCTTTCGGTAGTACCAAGTACTGCCTAGTTAGTTAAAGGCACTACTTTGTCGGGTAGTGGAAAAATACCTCACTCATTAACTATACCACCTCAACGGCGAGCTTAAATTGCTACCTTAGTAGTTTAATGCACTACTTTATCTGGTAGGACCGTGTATGAAATAGCTTGTTAGAGGTACTGCCTCCTTGGGTAGTGAAGTACTCACACGCTAATAAACGTCAGTAACTGAAGAAGTGATCAGATAGCGACAACCATGATCGTTAGCATCACCACAATACTATTCAACTATTCACATTTCGATCGAGGTACAAATATAAAACGTGATCAGTACTGCGAACTCACAGAGTCGTTTTATTCAATACAGTATACATGAGCAGAAGAGGCAATCCTGAGAATACAAAGGTTTAATTTTTTTTCGTGACCCCACACTCCTTATTTGAGAAATCACCTGCGTGATCACCAATTATGGGGATTTCGATGGTAGTAGGATACAAAAATGCTTCACCAGATCAATTGTGTTCTTATTTTGCTGATTCTACTTAATATTGAACATCCAATAGGTCTACTAGAGTTGCATGAAACCAGCGATGGAATCTACCATTTCGCACTCGAGTCGCTCGAACACCGCACAAAAAACTGTTCCACCATCGATGTCTTTTGTAATAAGAGATGGGTAGATGCTCCGTAATAGGATCACAAAGCGTTGGCCCACAAAGTATACTTTAAGCAAGTTGTTATATCTCACCATTTCTTCTAAAATTTGGCTTTTCTTTCAGGATATATGCGAAAAGATCCACCACACCGGTATCAAAGTTGTCAAGCAAAAAAAAATGCACAATTAAGCCTAATCCTCTGAGAACAAGCAATGGCAGAGCAGCCAGACGATTAACACAAGACTCACGAACCGCAAGGAACTTGGAAGATGCTTGAGCTTTGCTAGTGGCTATAGCGTAAAAAGCCTTGTCCACAGCGCCCTCTCAGCTGCTGGCCTTGTTTCGCTTCTTGATGTATGTCATGAAAATGGCTATTTCGAACTATCCTAGAGTGCCTACAACTGCCCACAATGGTATCATTACTTCTCCTATGAACTGGCAAAATATTCAATAAGAGTCTGTAAGAAAATATGCACATGAGCCAGCCTCAAGCCTTGTTGACGCTGTTGCCGGTAAGGGGGAATAACGCTTTCACAATGTTTTTTTTACTGCTGAACTAAATTTTTCACATTATGTTAGTTAAGAAGATTCTAATTGTTTCGAATGACCAGAAGTGACAGAAAAATGATTTAAGTTAACATACACCAGCCTTATTTGGAAATACCAGGGAGCAAAATTCTAAAATAGTGCAAGAGGGTACAAATTGTCACCCCTAAAAAATTGCACACTAGACCGCCACTAGCTTTTAAGGCGCGAGAAGCAATAACTATCCAAAGAACGAAACCAAAACAAGTTGTACCACAGCGCGCTTTGATGTGAAAGCGAAAGGTGGTGCGCCACTGTGGAAAGAAAATAAATGAACCATAGAAAAACAAAGGAGCATGAAAGAGACTTTCACGTATACCCTAAGTGTGGCAACATAATCCAAGCAAGATAAATGATCCAAGAAGGAACGTGTTTTACAACATTTATGCAATGAAGTATATGCATGTCTTCAACCGTTGAAAGGTCAATAATGCTTCTGCACTAAGTAATTGACGGGCCCTTGAACCAACCCCTACTAATAACTTAATGCACATGTTCCGAAACCTGCTGCAATTTTAGTCTTCTCGCATGAAAGATTACAGGTGTTAAGGACTCATCTACGCACTACAGTATATTCATATAGAGTATTCTTCTCAGAATTTCAAGCACAGGTATGGCTCTGCGGTTTGGCGTGGCCCTGCGGTGATGTAAATATCATGGGTCCAACACCCACTCACACTGAAAATTTCTAATAAATATTATTTGTATATATATCATATTTTCAGTGACGAACAATGGTAATTTTTGCTGACAACCAACAATGCCAATATCAGAGTATCTTTTAAGAAGCTCTTTCAAAAATGGTAATGGAAAGGCAGCACATGAATTTTATAAAAGCATGGCAATCGTACTGATTACCACACAACCAATTGGCAGCAGCATTGGCAACAAATGCATAATTTGCGATTGCAAGAACATGTAGATGAAGTGCTCTATTTCTTTCCTATAAACTGCTTGTGCACCAGTGGAACATAATTAGCAACCTTCCATTGTCTTTCATCTTGTGTATTAAGGAGAGCAAAGAAAAAGAATATGCATAGCATGCTTGCGCGCAGTTACAAGTAGAAGGTACTTGAACTCCTGGACGATAAGCAAGTCTGTTGAGAACATCTAAATGACTGCATTGTGTGTAGACGTCTCCCACACACTGTAATTGGTATGAACATACAATGATTACCGCACTCTCAGTCAGGTTTTGGTTTACCATCATTATGTGCGACAAAGAAAACGCAATAGAACTATACTGCAGCGGCACAGTTTTAGCACTTTCCACCTACAAGTGTCTTCTCGGTGCAAGCTTGATATTATGAATATTATGAAAAGGTAATTTAGTAAAATAGAAAAAGAGTTTCTTGGTGATTAGTGTCTTTTTAGGTATTGTTTCACAGTTGTTAGGCCTTTTATTTCTTTCTGGTGCTTTTGGCTTAGCAGGTACTGCTCCATCAAACAGCGCGGAAGTATGTCTTGACTTATTTTCAAATGCTATAAACGTTTGGCAAGCATACTTATTTTTTTGGATGTATCTAAAGCCTACCCTCAGGCATACAATGCAACATCATAGAGACGCACACTTTTTCATCCTGCAGGATGACTAAAAGATCAGTGGTACAATCAGTGAATTTACTTCAAGTCACTTTTCTCACTGAAACAATACGCCCATTATTGTACTTCAAACCAGCATATATAATGTAAAGCTACCCAGCGCTAATGTTGACACAGCAAAACAGGCAAGACTATAAGAAGCACAGGATTCTTATCCGTCTACTTTCACATGGAGCAGCTTTAAGTACAGAATATCAACTAGTGAGCTCCCCCACGGTGCTTAAGTTAGAATTACTGACCTCATCGCCTCTAGTTTACATAACAGCTAATTTATCAGCGAAATGCTATCCAATATTCAAACAACAAAATGACAGAGAAGGTTGCAAAAAGTTGTTCTACAGGAAGAACTTTCAGCATATCATATCCAGAAAATTTCTGCAATCAGACAAAGGTACTTAAAATGAAAAATTATATTGCTATCATTCACATCAACCTTTTTGAGGACTTGGATATCAATTTTCTAAGCAGAGAGTGACGCACTTTAAGGTACCATTGACAACAGCAAGCTCATTTCCTGCAAGGCAGCACAGAGAGCTCTGAACACGCGTAGGATAAATTGCAGTGCCAGCCATCAACAAAACGCGTGGTGTGCCCACACCAAAAATCCATGAAAAAAATATGTTCTATGTGAATGGTACTGCACGGAATTCTTCGCTTTTGAAGGTATAGGGACTCCCAATTGAATAATTCTTGGTTTAGAACACTATTTATTACATAACTAGTCACATTACTTTTCTCAATGAAGCACAAATATTACGTTTCACATTTTCACTGCCAATCCTGAGAACTTGGACGACAACACATGCCAAAACTCTGCTATTGCTAAGCACTGTTTTGCCTCCCTGTCACTTGTGAGACAACAATTGTAAAAAAAATAATGTGGGCGTGTTCCGCAATCTATGAATAGAAAAATTAAAAAATATAACTTGTAGTGAAATATTTGACAACAGACATGCTCGGCTAAGTATTCGTGCCTGCACCTCGGCAGCATAGCCATGGTCAGCTTGCCAGACCGATAGCAAGCAACAATTTACGAGGAAGAGGTGAAGCACTGAATAAAAGCCTAAACAAATAAAACAAATATTACCATCACAATTACAAGGCAGGGGCCTAGGCTCCACCTCCTTGGCTACTGGTCTGCAGTGCGCCATGTGTGCACGCTATGTGACGAAAGAATATTAAGAGCTCTGCATCAATTCAGACTCCGTTGAAATCATCTACTCTGAAAGATTGGCTAATGATGTAACTTGGTTAATTAGTCCATTGTTCAAAGTATTCTTGAAATTGTTATATTGTTTTTCTTCCTATTTTTTAATGATGTCGTCTAATATTTTTTAAAATGTTTGCAAGTCCTGAAGAGCATACTACTGTATTGCTGTGCAAAAAACAAGACTCGCATAGCAATCCAAAAAGAAATCCAGGAAGAAGTGTGAGCAGTCCCAGAAAAGCCCTACAATGAAACAGTTAAAATGGAATCATAACACCAAGCAGCCTTCAAAAACATTATAATATCGATTCACTAACATGGTAAATTGCATCCTCCGAAAAGCAGAACTTGAATTTAGATAACCCCAATAATGTAAAAATATATTGTAGTGGCTGAAACACAACCCTCTTTTTTCTCCTAAGAAGTAAATTTACAGTTTTATTTCTTTATTAAAGTTGTTGCTATTGCCTTTCGTAAAAAACAAAGATGTATGTCAATTCAATCATGTGACCCCATTTCTTGCCACAGTTAGTCCTTATATCAGTGTTGGAATACATTACACTTTTTATTACATTTTTTTAAGCTTCACGTGCAGTAGTGAATTGCATTAAGAAATATAGTGGGGCCACATTCACTCGACGTGTGATTTTATGATCAAGAGGAGCCGCACATAGACTCTACGATTATATACGGCAAAGAACCGTTGCCACAGCTAATCGCAGAGGCCACAAGCAGCGTTAAAATAAGTTGAGTGACTAGCGGTACTTGTAGACAAGTTGACAAAGTACCACGAGAACTTAGTTTACCAGACAAAATTTACCCTGATGACGAGTGTAAACCTTATCTTACAGCTATTCATATTAGAGAACCTTTCCAAGGATTTGAAAACATGGAAAAGGTCAAGGACTTTGAAAGTATGATCACTTTCCAACGTTGCTAAAGGAAAGACACTTTTCTGTGGCTGTGCATACTAAAAATTCTGCCTACAAAATACCGACGTGCTGCCGATGTCAATAACTACTAACTTAGAGGTATTGTCTCACGACGCCATTACAAAAAACTTCTTCAAGAAAAAACTGGTCGCTGGTTCCTTTAAAGGCGTGCTGAATCACTTTTTCACTATATGCTCGAGTGACTTCGTATCAGTGTATTTCAGCACGAAATGATGTTGTAAATTTTTATGAACTAAGCTAGAATGAACTTACACACACACCTCCCAGTTTCTCTGACTCTAGTTCTATGGCATTTGCTCAAGCTGTGAAAAACCAGCTTTGCCACAAGCTCAATACAACATAACTAGCAGCGTACGTTTTTTTTTAGTTTCCGTCAAGGACGTCTATTTCAGTCCTCCATTCTATTGAGGACATCCCGAACTTTCTTGCACGATTTGGCCTATCGAGTGCCTTTATGCCCATGGCTGTTCACAAAGCTCAACAGCTCCTTCTGCAGGCTGACGCCTCTTATTGCTTCAAACTGTAGATGTCGCTGAGCAAGTATATAAAACACAATGCGTTTATATTAGCATCACTTCAAAGCTAAAACACTTCCTAGGTCAAACACAAACTGAATAAATCATGCTTACAAGGCTACTGACCTTCAATGCTGGGTTCTGCTCCAGCTCTCGTGCATTTGCCTGATTCTCTTCTATATTCTCATTTCTTCTCTCTCCGAAAGTTTTTCGCATCAAATGCTTCAATTTGAAACATCTAGTATTCTTTCCTTCATTTCGGCTTTCTTTAAGGCCCCATAACCGTCCACAGACACTTAGTCAGCCTCATAAGAGAGAGGTATTATCTGCTTTCATCAACAATTATCACCGATAACTAGTCAATCATGCCTGATGAGAATCTTGACATATCAATACTTACAGAAGAAAAATAAAATAGCATGCTGAAAGTTGATTTCTCCGACAGCTTTAGCACAACACAAAAATGTGTAGTGTAGTGTGACTTTGTGAGCTAATAACTTGCAAGCTGACAATGCATGATTTGATATGTGAGGTTTAACATCCCAAAACCACCATATAAATATTAGAGACGCCGTTGTTGAGGGATCCAGAAATTTTGACCATCTGGGGTTCTTTAACGTGCACTCAAATGTGACCACACGGTCCTCAGATTTTCGCATCCACCAAAAATGCAGTCGCAGCCACCGGGGTTCATTCACCCGACCTGCGGGTCAGCGGCCGAGTACCTTAGCCACAAGACCATCGCAGTGGGGCACTGCAAGGGGACAGTTCATTGCATTGGATATAAGAGTATTTCGCAGAACCATGCGGTACTGCTTGGTAAATTGTGGCGAAACTTGTGCAGGTTTTTTATCACAGGAAATTTTCTTGAAATCTTGTACCGACGGCATGTTGCCCATTGTTTTCCGAGTGTTGCTCATACGGTACTGAAAAGCAACTTTCAACGAGTCCTGCAAAGAGATACTTTTTCTAGGGAAAATCTCAGTGCTAGACAAAAGCTAGACAGCTGTCATTCATAATTACATTACAATGTTTATTTCTATGGCTATGTAGATGATAGAAAACTGCATGGAAGCTTGGCATGAAGGCACCTCCACTATAAAGCACACGCCAACCTAACACTTGCAAGTGATGGATCTTGCCGGCCTTACTACTACTAACTGCATGCACCTAAAAGCATCATAGGTACCATCTGAAAAACTCAAATACGGATCTCAAAAGCAGTCTCTTTGCTCGCAGGGACCTGCAAAATACTAAGAGTGTCAATCAGCAATTTCAAAATGTAATCCTTATACAAGTAAAAAAATTTTAACGACAAGTTTTATGTGCGGGCATTCCATGACCAGGATGATAACCAAGATGGTACTGAATTTAGGCAGGCCAGTGTTGCCTGGACACAATAAACACCAGGATGCAGAGCCTCGAGGAGGGGGAACGGGATAATATTGCAAGTTACAGATCAACAGTTTTGACCCTGATGATTGAGATAAGAGGCTGATTCAGTACTGTTAATAATTTGGAACTAGAACGACAGCGCTTAACATTGTGGTATTATTTGATTTCTAGCCAATACGCCATCAACATTAGGCTTGTGAGTTTTTGCTGGCTATTACACTTCAAGAATTCTTGAACACTACTACAATGTTTTAGTTTGAGTTTACTGGATATTTATAAAGATTTATTTACGTAAGTCCACAACGATGACTAATACCCTTATTTCCGCTTCAATAAGAGCTGCTACTAAGCATGCTTTTCGTAGACACGCTTCTGAAGTATTCGTCCTAACATACAAACTGCGGTATTCTATATACCTGCAAAATCTACCATTGAAACATTGGATGTTTGAGGGCACCATTGTTTTATGGTGAAGATTATAACTACCATTCTTCAAGTGCTTTCTCTGGAACGTCGAAAGTTATGATTTTCACAGCTATATAACATAAAAACATGCAGTGGTGTAAGTAGCATTCAGCCCTTTGGAGCAGCTCAGAGAGCAGGATTAATGCTGTTTAGGGGCAATGCAACTGAGTCTGGGGTAAAAAATCATCAATAATTGAAACAACTTATTTTTGGTAAACCCAAAAATTGCAATGATTTTAATCAAAACCTATTACAATAAGTCAAACTGTGTGTGTGTGTGCGTGTGTGTGTGTGTGTGTGTGAACGCACGCACGCGTTTGTTATGTGTGTTTTCATCATTAACATCCAAGCTGAAAGAGCAACAAAATAAGTTTGTCATACCTCTGTTAATTAAACCAGGTACTTGCCTCAGCTGTACTAGCACTGGCGTAAAGTGGGGATGAGCAACTCAGACAAGTGTGTCATCTGCTTTTAAAGGCCAACTCCAGCGATTTTTTGAGGTCACTGAATCTGAATGAAAATCGCTTGGTATGTTCGTTTGCAAATTTTACTCCTTTATGCCAAATCACAGTTTTCGGTGATGCACTGATCGTTTGCAATTGAGTTTCAAAGATTGCCTCGAAAAGCTCACCTCACTTGCCAGAACTATTGGCACTACTGTCTGTGTGACAACATGTTTGGCATGTCAAAGGAAGTGACGCAGCCGATGGCATTGCTACTTTGGCCTCTACAGCGTTAATTGTGCTTTCCATAGGGCGACGGCTGGCAATGTTTGGCACGGGTATCACACGGGAACGCTTTCTTTCTTCCTCTTTGGTATTTAGCCGGTACTTCGCTGGACTGGCTTTCACAGTTTTCATACCCCGCGCTGGCTAACCAGTATATGGCCTCCGGCTCTACCAAATCGTAGGTCATACGCAGACAGGGTGCTCGGTTGGATTTCGGTTTCGGTATTGCACATTTTCGCTTACGAAAAATAATTTCAAATTTCCTGAGCATTTCGGCATTAGGGCTCGTCACGCGATTGTCTCAGGCATTCTAGAAACACCATAACCTTCACATAGTCGAAAAATGCCGGAGTTGGCCTTTCAATTAAACAGGTTACTCGCCTCAACTGTGCTACTACTGGCATAATGTTGGTACGAGCAACTAACACAAGTTTGTCATCCCCTTTTTCATTAAACAAGCTACTCGCCTCCACTGTGCTTGCTTTAGCGTAAAGTGAAGACGAGCCACTCACACAAGTTTGCCTTTCCCTGCTAAATTAAACAAGCTACTCGCCTCAACTGTGCTAGCACTGGCGTGAAGTGGAGACGAGCAACTCAGACAACTTTGTCATCCCCCCGTTCATTAAACAAGCTACTCGTTTGAACTGTGCTAGCATTAGAGCATAGACTGGGGACGAGAAGCTCTCACGGCAAGTTCGTGTGCATGGTACAGTGTGCGCCCCTGAAGTTAAAAAAAGGGGGGGGGGGGCAGGTAATGCGGTGTGCAGCATGCCACTAGCTAGGAGCCGATAGAGTCCTTGCAATTGTTCTGCGTTTCAAAGCTGTGTCAGTTCTCTCTTAGTATCAGATCGCATTAGACGCGAGCACATATATTACGGAAAGACAATACTGTCTGTTCATCGCTATCGGTGTCGTTGCCTATCCGGACACTAAATAGCTTCCAAATGCTCCTTGGCCTCGCCTTACGCTATACGACGACGCCAGCCCAAAATTCCAGCCCAGAGTGCCAAACCAAAATCTTTTCTACTCCATGGCAAACAGTGAGAAAAAGCTTTCTGGCGGATGCATCAGGCAATATTCGATGTGGCACATTTCTTTCTAATTGGAGGTATTTGCACACGTCAAAAGATAAGCTCATTTGTACTTGGCAGTCAACGTGCACTGCCATTTAGTGCGTTGTCATGCCACCTTCCCTGCAGGTACAAATAACAAGGCTTCACTGTATTACTACACATCACGAGTCAGAGCTAAACGTAAAATGCCGCCAGTCTATCGGGAAAACCACGGACCAAAAGAAAGGAATATGGATGTGGCCGCTGTTTTTGGATAGCCAACGCTCAGTATTGCTCAGTCACCGATAAGACTCAGCGAGATTCGGCCGTCTACACTACAAATGAACATTTATCGAGGAAATCGCAATTTATGTGCAGGCTAGCTTAGCAGGTCAGATTGAAGCAGCACTGCCACACCTAAGTATAGTTTAAATTATGGTTTCAATATATTTCACCTAATAGTAAGTATTTCAAAATAAGCAGCGAACTAGCATCGGGCATAAACCCATTCACACTGCATTAAATAATACGCACTTTGGTGGTTACCGTTGAGGTCTAACTGATCAAACAGCAAGACACACCGAGCCCTCACAAGAGTATATGTACTTACGTAGTCTGAGTCAATGTAATCCTTAAGGACGGGGTATTAGTTTTGCAGACTGTTCATACAGATCTCTTAGATACCTTCATAAAAAAGAACAGTATTCTAAAAAGTCGAAGGCATAAAAAAACGAATGCGTAGACAAGAGTGCTCACCAACGTCACACTGAGAAAGACAGTTGAAGCAGTATGCATGCTGCATTCAGCTTGATAACTTCAAGCTACCCCCACAAGAAGTGCTGAAGCCAGCTTAAAATGTGATTGATTCATATATGTGGTTTACATCTCAAAACCACCATAAAATTATGAAAGACGCTGTAGCAGAGGGCTCTGGAAATTTCGACAACCTGGGGTTCTTTAACGTACACCCAAATCTGAGCACACGGGTCAACAGCAATTTTTCTCCGCCATCACAAATGTAGCCACCGAAGCCGGGATTTGATCCCACGACCTGCGGGTCAGCAGCCGAGTACATTAGCCACCGCAGCGGTCCAGCTAAAAATGTTAGGGTAAAACTTCACAAAACACGAAACCAGTGTCTGTCTAGGTAGCACAAATCTTCAAGAAAGAAGAATTCATGCTGCATGCGCACTCATTGGCTGCATGTACTCCTACGTGGGAGAACTAGTGCAATCAGAAGTACCTAAGTGTCTATTTGACTCACATGCACCACTTTAACAAGTCTAGGTATTGCACCATGTCATTTGCTCACTAGTACAGCAATGATATCCCGTGATTTCTACTCTTCCTTTCCAAAGATGCTGGTAAGGTGCAGCACTCTTTCAAAAATTTTCTGCACGCTGTGTTGATGATGCCAGTTGGTCGAAAACATGTTCATGCGTACTAGGAGAGCAGCATATCTCACAGAGGCAAACATGAAGGATCAAGCTTCATTGCAACGTTATTTACATCGGCCGAGGATTGCTATGCAACATGCTATAATAAGCATGTGCATTATTACCCCAATCAATGCCGAGACATTAAGTGGACAAACGTAAGATCTGTACAGTGTATAAACCCCACAATTCATTTCCATTGTCATGCTGTATTGCCATCACAAAACTCGACCTTCGCAATTTCTAAACTCCTTGTTCGCTGCTGTGAACATCAAACTAGCCCAAAAAGTCCCAGAAGTGGTCGCTGCCAAGGGCGTTTCAAAGCTACTTCGCAACATTGAACTAGCCCAAAGAGGCCCAGAGGAGGTCGCTGCCAAGTACGTTTCGAGGCCTATTTCGCAAGCGACAAATCTTCCAAAATGGAGAACTTTTGATGAGAGAGCATGTTTGGAAAGCAGGCGCTGCCATTTTCTTTTCACATTGCTTGCATAACGAAAATTACACCCTTACCTACTCACCAAGAAATACTCTAGTGCAATTGAAAAGCAATTTCGGCAAAATGTGGTAAAATTGTAGCAGTGCATAGTACTAAACGTAGCATAGCACCATAAAGAAATAAGTGTGCGGCACAGTTAAGCAATATAGAGTGCAGTATGGTACGTTGTACAGATTACTTATGAGGGTGCACGGAAAACAAGCGACCTGCAAAAAGTATGATTTTACCTAAGTCTAAAAAAAATCCAAACATTCACTGCACACGATTTTGCTCTTTACCAAAGAACACTCCGTAGACAAAAAAGAAAATTGTGAGAACTTTCCATGGTAATCTTACTCACAAACCTAGTGTGCAGAGATGTGTCGTCATCCATGTAACAATCCGAGTTTTCGTGGTGGCGGACAGCGTTGCCTCCTTAAAATATTGTAGGTCAATCCTGTTGTCGAAAAACGTGTTTGGCAGTTTATGCACATTTGCTGCCAGGCCAGTAGGGTTGAAATATAAGATTTCAGCCAATACACTTCCTTCTGCACTGCTGGTCCGCACACTTGGGTCTGTTTCACAACTAAACAGGGCATGACAGGCATAGTCGTTTTCGCTTAGAACATAAATAAAGAAGAGAAGAAAGCTTCATATATTGTGTGCTACTAATAAAATAAAGCACAATAACACACTGCAGTTGAGCTTACTTACACTGTGTGGGGTTGAGTCACAACATCGATTTATTCTCCATCGAAGAAAGTTTGGTACTCGTCAATATCAACAAACATTTCAAAAAGACTGTTATACACCATCAAAGAATTAAAACTAGCCTGCAAACAATGGTGTGTTGGGAATGTCACCCAGGTGTGTTGCGAATGTCATAACACACCTCTTTTGCCCATTATGGTAAGAAGAGAACCTCATTGCCCATGTTTAAGAGGAGGCACAAGTGTATGTGCCTTGTGACTGGGAACATTGCAAGATTGCTTAGGAAAACAGCTTCTTCAATCTGCTGTTCTGGCATGCATGCCATTATGTCAAAAGCCAATTCGAGAGAGCAAAAAAATTACCTGAAGCTATGTGTGATGAAAACGGCTGTGAATACGAATTCTGTTTGTGACGACAAATGCCTCTTCAGAGCAAATATGCAAAGCGAACTCGCACGTATTCAAAGCTTTACCAGAATTTTGCGAAAAATGAATGTTAAAGTGCAATTAGTGCGTGTGCTGATGAAATCATCATTAAAAATGACTATACCATTCAATCATTATTTGTGAAAATACTATGCCATAAACACGAGGATTCCCCCCTTTGTAGCCGTAGCAAAACCCTGAGAATGCCTACACATTGGCCATAATAACACTTATAGTTTAATATCCTCGAATACGTCATTGACTGTATACGTTTTGTCATTTGGGCTTGCAAAGACCTAATGAGAAAGCAGCAGCGCAAGCTGTGATTCAGCATATTCAGCATGTGTTAGCACACTGCTATCATATGAGGCTTACATCAAAGCACTGCATATAATAGTGGCAACAACAGCAAGGATATACTCAGGTTCCGGTTGAATTGGGTGGTGAAGCTTTCTTTATTATGTTAACGTCGGAAACAATAACACCAAAAGAAGAGCCACACAGGCCACATCGCTAGCAACAGTCGGCTTAGGATTTGCGTTCAGATATAGCTTTGTGTATTGCACATACAAGGCCTGTGCACTATATATTAGGGCTATAGGTAATCAGATTGAGAAGTATTGCATTTAAAGGCCAGGAAACAGGCTCATTTCTTTTTTTGGGCCACCCATTGAAGCTAGCTAATTCGTACAGTAGACTGCAGTGGTCACTTTTTAAAATATTACAGCGCCGCGCAGACCTTTCATTCCGAAAAACATTTCCCGCACTTCTTTTCTACGCTTGTACACTCCTTGTTCGCGCAGAGACGCCAACTTGCTTGTGTGCAAGTTGAAATAGCACTGAGTTTGTAGGTTGGCCCTTTATACTAGGAAAGGGCGTCTTGGCTTTGCGGTCATGCAGTTTTAGCCAGCCAGTCCACATTTTCAGTTTCATTTGCTGCCCTCTGCAGTTTTGTAGATGCCGAGACTACAGACATTAGTGGTATTGCCACAACAAAAGTTTCCCAGATCAGGAGTCGTCTCGCTACTTCCCCGCCAAGTGAAGGGTGTAATATCCCCACTCTCGCACTACGCTCTTTTCTCGCGCTGATATCACACGTGCACAAGTGGGGAAGCCTTGTTCGGTCACTGGCTGCATGCCGATTATGTCGTTGCTGATGTCGTGTAACAAGGACGAAGTGGGTGTCGTCGGGACAAAGGGCTACGCCTACCTCTCTCCGTAGCAAAAAAAAAAATAGCGCGAAATACAAAACCAGCCAAAGCGGGTTGATATAAACCTCGTAACTTCCTAATTAGAGCACTTATTCGCAAAATTCTTGCGGCAGCGTGTTGACAACTTGAAAACAGATTTCTCGTTTTAATATCATGTATATGAAAGTTACCAGAACTAGTACATCGCGCTGCCTGGTGTTGCACCTGGTACAGTGCGAATGTCATTCATAGTGCCATAAGCAGTGTTTTAGTATTAAGGTCTATGGATATTATGCTCTAAATTGTGGTACGTACATTTTAAAGTATATATCACAAATACAAGCCAAAGAGAGCTAAACCAAAAGATAGGTGCTGCCTTTGCGAAAATGAAGCACATTAAAAACAGGAACAAAAAATGAAAAAGATGACACTGGTGCACACTCGCAACTGAATTTTCATTGCAGGAAAAACAAATATATAGCATACACATTATGCACATGATACAGCTTCCCTCTCTGCAAAGGGAATGAGTTCCGACATCACACAACATATATAGTGAAGTCAGATATGCAAAAAACTGGGAGAAAGATAACTAGGGCTGAGAACCAAGAAAAACTAGCACAGTGTGTTAATCAAGTATGAGACTCTTTCTCAGATAGTGCAATAGATGGGTGGTTGACACATTGACTACGCAATCTTTTTTTATGGAAGGCACTGATCAATTGGAGCCTAGCTTTATCGCGATGCCTAGACACAGAGGTAAATCCAACAAATTTCGGAGGGGGGGCGGGGGTTCAAGCCACACCACAAAGGACCCCTGACCCTAAATTTAAGAACACGAAATGCTTGCATTATTTGATAGTCTCGCATGAGTGGGCACTTAAGTCTAATTAAGAGTGACGACCATCGCCTTTAAGACATTTTAATTCGGTTTCAAAGTAAGTGCGAGGGCTTGCCCGAGTTTTCAGAATTTCGCGACATCGCCACTAGTAAGATTGAGATGGGCAGTTACTTCTGGTATTCTGTGCGTGAAATGAGTGTTTTCGTGTCCGGGCTTTTTTGACATTGAAGATAGCTGGGCGCACGCGATGAGGGCTATTGTTAGACAACCCTACCGCTCTATTACTGGACTGTGGTAAGCGGGGCGAGCACAATACCACAGCTGAACCCTGGCGAGGAATATTGTTAGTCACTATCACCCTTGCCGGACAGTAGTGGCATACTACTGAGGGGTGCTAGTTTCTTAGGGCTTTCAGCAGGCATTTCGAACTTACGCAAAATTGTTCTCATTTAACGATTCTAGCATTATTATACATGCGCTAAGAGCATTTGCGATTCAAAGTCAGGATTACCCAACACGAAACTACGATTCATACAAAAAAAGTCACAACCCAATTTTCACTGTCAGGTGTCCTTTAAGCATGCACATGAATATTTGTATGTGTGCCCGTGTAACACATGCAAAACTGAAAAATTCCAATAAGGTGGGGAGAGGTTGGGAGGCATGGACACTCCCTCTCCTCCCGGGCTACACCACTGCCTAAGTTGTGTTAATGAAGAAAGTGACATGTCGCACGTGGCGTGATGCTGCGCCAAGTGGGCACTTTTCTTTGACGCTATCGCTCTTTTTTTCTCCTGTACACGAGCATTTACGCATTCGCTATCTAGGCCCACCTACACACGGCCACATCATAGTGGCAACAGGCACACGACGCAGCAGCACATCAGACAAAAAGCGAACTGTGTTTTACATGACACCTGATTTTCTAGGCACTGGAATCTGGCTGCAATCTTTACGTCTAATTTGACACATATGTTGTCAAGTTTGACCGGAGCAGCGAAAAAAAACTGTTATATCAATGATCGGCCACATTTATAAATTCACAAGACATTTTATGCATATGGCAAATAACAGCGAGTTATGATGTATGCCGCTTTCTCTTTACTTTTTCTCGAGCCCCCATTCTACGTCACGCATTTTAATAACTTCTGGGCTACCTTGCGCATGACCGTCTGAGAAAAACTTGCACCATTCACTCTTTGTAGTTGAATGAAGAGACTGGAAGGCAATTTACCAGGAACAATGCGGTGAGTGTTGCGTGTAAACAAGCTATAACAATACCACTTTCGAATATGTATGATTGTCCTAAATTACAAGTTTTAGCATTGGTTTCCTAAAGCATACAGACTACAACGAAAACTTGTGGTCACTATTTTTAAAGCTACGCATTTTAGTTTTTTTTTCTTTTAGCAGTTCTACTGTATACTTTAGCCTGCAAACTTACTTTTAAACATCTTCAAAACATAAGAAACCTTGGGATGCATCTTCAAACAACCAGGCCGGAAGAACACAAACAAATGGTCCACATACCAAACAATCGTTGTTGCCACCTTTCTTTCAATTTCATTTGTCTGTCTGTCAATCCTGGCTTTAAATAAGCTGCCATGGATAAGGGCAACTTTAGAGTAAATACATGCTCCAGCTTTTTGTAGGTAGAGCTTTTCTTCATATTCCACAAAGGTAGGTTGCAAATAAACATACTATAGTTCTAAAAGTGCCAGACAAGGGACCGCCAGAGTTGAAAACTTGTATTGTTATTTTCTTTCACTACACATAAACAAAAACTTTTAAAAAATGTAATTAAAATGCAACGAATACTATAGGTTTTCTATGTCTGTGCTGAATAACTGACATGTGCCTAGATTAGACAGTTTTAACAGAGTAGACATGTACCTTCACCATTTTTTGGTCTGGTGTGCAAAGTCCTTCTGTTTCTAGACGAGAGAATCCATACCACGTGCTTAATGTGCAAGCTACAGACCTACTACATAATTGTCAGCAAGGGTAGGTGCCGTTGGTTTTACAAGGCCCTAGTAGCGACGTCGCAGCGCGTTGGCTCCACCCAGCCGGCCCAGCTCACTCAACCCTCTGTGAAAACTAACCTTTAGCGTCATTCGCGTCAGTTTACAGGCACTCCATTTCGCATGTGCTTCGTAGATTGGGAATATAGTTAGCTCAGCTGGAAAGTTCACTGAACATGGCTCTTGGCGGGAAAGGGGAGAGTGAAATTCAGGATATTCTTGATGTTGCAGAAACCAACTGCAACTGCAATAATTCTTAACTATCAGGAAACGAGGACTTAAAGCCAGAGGGGTAGGGGGCAGCTTTTTCTCCATTTGTTGAGGGTCCCAGCATCCTCTTGGCAGCTCCACTGTAGCACTGGTGTAACAATTTGACAAGCTTTAGAGTTTGCTTTTTAAATGCGAAGCATTTCTTAGCGAACATTGGTTACTTTGAGCATATCTATCTATATATCTATCTATCTATCCATCTATCTATCTATCTATCTATCTATCAATCTATCTATCTATTTAGCTGTCTACGACTTTTAGCTCTCCTAGCTGTTGCGATAAGTATAATGGTACCAAAATTGGCATTGCATAATATGACTAAAACGAGCATAAGTGACTAGTTATAACATGAAAATCATAAGAAGTTTGTCATGACTGTCATGATTTATATTTCATGGTCTCGCTGCTCTTGCAGTGGTTTCGTTAACATGACATATTGCAAAACTGGTATGGTATTAAATGACTGAATTGCAAACATATGTGACAGACCCTAACGTGGAACTCATGACATGCATGCCATGCAAGTCATTGCTAGAGGCCACGCTCACGGTGCGCTCACGGCAGTTTCGCTAGCTTCGCAATACCAAATATGGTACTACCGAATGTGAATGAAAGGCGAAAGTATATGATTGGTGCAAATATAATAATCATGAGATGCGTGTCACGTGAGAACTTGACCAAAAGCGGGCTCCTAATTCACTCGTTTCACATATAACAAACTTCGTATTACGGGACGCGAACGGACGACGAAGGTGAAGGACGCGTCCAAACAAGATACTCATGAAATGTGTGTCTTGTAAAAAATGAATACATGCTACGCTCATAGTGCGCTTGCGGAAGTTTCGCTTGCTTTACATATACCAAATTCGGTGAGGTGTGACGTGAATGGATGAAAAAGGTATATGACTGGTGCAAAACATGATAATCATGACATGGGTGTCGTGTAAGAAAATGACAGCATACCACGCTCATGATGTGCTCGTGGTCGTTTTGCTCGCTTCACATATACAAAACTTGGCATCACGTGACGTGAATAGACGACAAAGTAAATGACACGTCCAAACATGATAAAAATAACATGGAAGTCACGTACGGCATAAATTACGTCCGTCTGGTAACGTTGTGCTGATCCTAACCACCTTAACAATGAGAAAGTTTGACATATGAACCTTCCTCATTCGTGCTACGCATATCATCGGGGTCGTTTTGTACGGGAAGTTTACAACCTTGTATATACAAAATTACAATTTTCTAATTTTTTAACTAATGAAATAATTGAGATTATTTGTTTCATGGCTCATCAGCAAACCAGAAAGAAACACAGATACCATCGTAAAGGTACTTGCCGCAACACTGCACTCAAAGTGTTTGACTAAGCTTCATTGCACAGCTTACTGTTTTACGAGAGATGTAAGCATAAAGCTCTTGTCTGTTTAGGTTACCAGTCAATTAGCGATCGTTCAGTTGTGCAAGTACAGGTCGGGTGTAATGACAACAATATCTGCATTATGCCAACATTTTTAAGGACTGTGAGCGTCAAGTTTTATATCAATGCTGTGCCTGAAGTTGTCAATGCTATGAGTCAGTTTATGTTGGGAGACTTCAGGCTCACAAAGTTTTGATATCTCACATTCCGTTTTTTTTAATATTATTCAAAATAATAAATTTTTGAACTGTCTTCGTGCCGAAGCACATTAAGCACATTCGATATACATATATACGTATATATATATATATATATATATATATATATATATATATATATATATATATATATATATATATCAGCACTATCGAGCCCCCTTCCCTTTTCCCTCCAATCATGGAGACTTTGAGGCCTCCATAGAACAAAAGTGTTAACAATTAAAACAGCCCTGATAAAAAGCTATTCACCCTGCCCAAATTTAATAGCCATCACGTATTGCATTTTATTACTGGGCTCAGCAATTTATATTACGGTCTTTCCCTATGCCTGACACCAAGGCTCATTTATTATGTGTGGGCCTGCCGACGACACCACAAGCTTTAATTTAACCAAACGCGGCCGCTCTGTCGCAACCCGGAGCAGTGTTGTCGCTTTCGAGAACTTTAAGAACACTCCGCACAATAACGATAATAGCATAAATAATAAAAAATGATAATATTAACAATGGCAGCCATATAATAATGTATGGGTTTTTAAGAGCCAAAACCACGATGATTATGAGGGACTCCGTAGTGGAGGGCTCCGGCAATTTCTATGATCTGGTGTTCAAAGAGCACTGACAGTGAACAATACAAAAGTCTCTAGCCTATATACTGCAAACATCAGTAGCATGCGTCACATGGAAACACTGTCCTAGCTAAGCAAATGCCCTTGACCACAACCCAATTGTCACTCCCCGTTTTTAAATACTATCATCAATGGTCGTCTAAGGAACTCTTTGATAACGCTTCTCGGAATACCGTGACAGACAGGAAATTTCAAAGTGGCAATCTTACCTCAATGCGGTCACATAGAGTCACATCGGGGAAGTCGCTGCTTAGCCAAGCAACTATCAAGTGTTCGTTTTGGTGGTTGCGAACTAGTCATAGCATCTTTTTGCACTGGTTCTATTGAACAAGGCATTCCACATGTGACATTTGTAGCCTTGAAAACGGAAAATCTTGCGACAAACACAAATACAATATCACATTAAGAACCATGCCGTCATTGCCGCGGCGCAGGGCCTTTGCCACAACTGCTGATGGGACGAGCGTTGGTGGTGTAGGTGGGGCCGCCATCAAACGCCCATTAACGTGCAGGTATTCAGGGGGCTCTTAACGGAAGAAGTTAGTGTCGCCTGCTCTATCTTCTGCCAGAGGCCTTGGGCATCCTTAATGTTCAAAAGAATGAAAAGAAAACAATTAAAAAGTTTTTTTGTCGAGCCCAGTGGCGAACATGTCACTACACCTCTAAAACCTCAATTCCCCTCTTGTTACTCTGTACCACCTTATACCGCAAATCTACGCACCGTTATAACGGGGACACTCATTGCATATATCAATCTATCTAACGTTGCTTACCTTCATGCGTCTATTTGTTTGGGTTTGTGCATAGAGTATGGGCATGGTCCCTCAATACTCAAAAGTATTGAAGGACAACGGTTTGGGTCCATAACTCTTTTTCAGCCGAACAAGCCACCTGAACCCAAATGGTGGCAACCGATGCCTAGGCCAGGGCTGAAGCCTTTCTCTATATGTGCCCTATTCCACGAACACCGAAAGATAACCCCCTAAAATCACGTCAAAATATGAGACAGGCGACCTTTCAGCGTGCTGAATAGAAAAAAAAAGAAGAAAAGGTCACAACATATACACGGAGAGACTCATGATGAGTAGGGTGAAGCGTCCCTACGTTAATCTGTCCGTGCATGAGCCCATGCGTCTGATCGCGTTCGAGAATGCAGACGGCACACGGATAATACCGACGAGACGTGAGTCAAGAGAGCCGAGCGCAAACGTCTTCAACGCCCCCGCGGCTCTGCTTTGTCCATGCTCCAGCAACGATCCACCATGTGCGGTGGCTGTTCAGGAGGCTGAGAGAGGCACTCGTTCTCCACGTACCCAGGTACCACACGCGGAGCAGCCAACCGGACTATTGGATAGATGAATGTATCCGGCTGTGCCCTTTAGATCGAGTGGTAGCTCACGCCACCTAGCCATAAAGCTAAGTATTATCACTGTGTTTAAGGATTGAATTTGACTTGCACCTCGCTTGTAGCCACCAATCAATTAGCCTCCTTCTGGTTATTTCTACCAGTTTAAAGTGTATTTTGCCTTCACTGTCCCTAAACCCTAATGCTATGAAGAATTCGGTGGCATTATCTTCGACTATAGGGTGGAGCCCTTTACGGAACATTATCAAATGTTGAGCTGTTTCATTATCCTGTCTACACGCACTACACAATGTGTCTGTGCCTTAGTATTTTGCTCGGTACGTCTTGGTCCGCAATACTTCCGTTCTAGCCTCGAAGAGCAGAGAACTATCCCGAGCGTTATCGTAGATATTTTTCCATCGCAATTTCTTGCTTAAAAGTTCGCTTGGTCTCCAGTGGTGATTTCGTAAAGATTCCCATCTTCCACATACGTCCCTCTTTGTTTCCTTCACCTTCTTCTCAACCAATGTTTTCTTTTGGCTTGGTATTCTGTTGTTGTTTAAATAATTCCTTGACAATTTTCTAGTTTCTTTCATTCATTTAGTTGCGAAATTCCTCATTTACAAGTAACTGAAAACTTTTCTAGCCCAACGCTCCTCTCCCATTTTTCTCAATCGCTCCTCAAATTCTACCTTGCTTCTAGCTTCCTTGCTCTCAAACGGTGTCCTTCCCATGTTTCCCTGTACCCCCTGATTTGGGGTATTCCCGTGTGCTCCCAAAGCAAGTCTACCTATGCCACGTTGTTTAATTTCCAATCTCTCTTGAACTCCTGATTTCATGCAGAAGACCGCATTGCCGAACGTCAAACACAGGACGATGACACTTTTCTAAATCCCTCTCACAACTTCATACCTGTTGTAGTTCCACGGTGCCCTATGTTTTATTACAGCTGCATTCGTGGTGGCCTAAGTAATTCCGTATCTTTCGTGCTGCCTTAGATACTCAGCCTCGTTATTTATCAATGCGCCCAAGTATTTGTAATTATCAACTATTCCTAGCGTTACTTCCTGTATCTTATGCTCACTGCCTTTGTTATCCTTAAAATCATGATTGCCAATTTTTCCCTGCTGAACTTCAAATTTAACCTGTCTCCTTCATTACTACAGATGTCTATAAATCCCAGCAAATCTTCCTTGTTGTCGGCAATAATACTATATCATCTGCATGCATCAATGCTGGTAATGACTGTGCAATGTGTTTTTTTGCTTGGCAAAAGAGAGGCTGAATCTGAGTAGACTCCCCTCTAATTTGGCTTCGAGTCTCTGGAGATACAGCATAAATAACAACAGTGACAAGAAACATCCCTGTCGAAGCCAGCATTGTGTCTTTGTAGGTTCAGATACTTGTTCTTCCCATTTGATAACTACCTTGTTACTTGATATCCTATACAACATCAGTTATTTCATCTTCCACATCTAGTGTGTCCAGTATTTCTCACAAATCTTCTCAAATCACACTATCGTAAGCTCTCTTGATATCTAGAAATGCCAGCCTCAGGGGCCCGTGTTCATTTCCCGCTATTTCCATACACTGCATCAATGAAAACAGATTGTCCTCCAACCTCCTTCGTTTACGGAACCCATTTGGTAGTTTTCCCAGCACCCCCTTATCCTCCACCTATGTCTGTAGTCTTTTCTTTGCTATATGCATCACCAGCCTGTAAACTGCTCATGTCACTGTTATAGGACGGTAGCTGCTTATACCGGCTTTGTCCCCCTTTCCTTTATAGCTCATGCTCATCCTGCTTAGTTTCTGATCATTGGGAGCTTCACCAATTGTTATTGCTTTGCTCGCTGCCTCCCTTCATGTGTGCTTGGAGTATGGTCCTAGTTTATTTATAAGCATGATCGGGATGCTATCAGGGGCTGTTTATGTGCTATTAGGAACTCTTTTCTCAGCCCTTTCCCACTCTCGTTGTCCCAGTAGAGCCACTGAGCTAATTGGTCCATCCTCATCTGGTACGGTGCATGCAGCGCTTTGTTGGTGTTTAAATTTTTTGGTAATCGTTGTTTTTATACATTCTTTTGCCTCATCCCCTTCTAGTCTGACCCCTTGAACTCTAGGTTTAAACCTCTGTTTTATGCTTGTCTTATTACTCAGAGATTTGGGATGGTTCCCAAGTTTCGCAGCTGCCTTTCTATCCTTTTTGTTTACTTCCGTCATCCATTGGGCCCCCTTTCGTCTAATCTCACTAATCAAATTGGATGTTTCCCTTCTGCAGCTCAAAACGTTATCCTAGTTTTTCTGGCACCATATTGTCACGGGGTCGTGACGTGGCCAAAGACAGGAGACTTCGTGTTGGGATTTAACTGTTTATTTGGGCGAACCTGTGCCCGGTAAACGGAAAGTCCAATTACAGCAGTAGTCTTGCACAGATAGCAGTCTCGGACTGATAGCGGCGAACGGAGCGTTGGCCTTCGATCAACAACTGACAAGCGGCGAAGCGCGTCGGCATTTGTACTTTTGCGTCGAATGTTCTAGCGTTAACGCTGGCGGTGGCGTAGGTTCCAGAACAATCTGTACCGTTCGCACAGTGGGCGTGATCTTATCGAAATGATGTACTACAGTCCGGATCTTTCTCGAAAACTGCAGGCGCGGTTTGCGCTGAGAATCGTGTGGTGTTTTGGGACGATAACAAAAACTTGGGAAATGGAACGTGGCATTGCCCCCCTCTCAAAAAAAAGGCATCGTCCCGATGCTTTAACTTAAGATGAAAGTACAATAATAATGCAAGAAAGTACAATGAACAAATTACGATACAACAGTAATACAAAAAAACACTGGTTCAGTTTGTTAACGCGCATGAAACGGCTTGAGGCGCGCGACATGGACGACTTCAGGTCGCGATCGGCGTCCTTGAGAGTTCGTGATGCCGTCGGGGACAACCTCGTAATCAAGTGGGCCGAGACGCCGAACCACCCTGTACGGTCCGAAGTACCGTCGCAAAAGCTTTTCACTTAGTCCACGTCGGCGAATCGGCGTCCACACCCAAACACGTTCACCGGGCTGGTATTCTACGAAGCGTCGTCGAAGGTTATAACGGTGGCTGTCGGTCGTCTGTTGATTCTTGATACGGAGACGCAAAAGTTGTCGGGCTTCTTCGGTGCGTTGAAGGTACTCGCTCACATCGAGGTTTTCTTCGTCGGTGACGTTGGGTAACATGGCATCGAGCGTCGTTGCCGGGCTCCTTCCGTAGACCAATTTGTATGGAGATATCTGTGTCGTCTCCTGCACCGCCGTGTTGTATACGAAGGTCACATACGGAAGAATGACGTCCCACGTCTTGTGTTCGACATCGACGTACATTGACAGCATGTCGGCGATCGTCTTGTTAAGCCGCTCGGTGAGGCCGTTGGTCTGTGGGTGGTACGCTGTCGTGTGGCGGTGGTTTGTTTGGCTGTATGCCAAGATCGCTTGAGTTAAGTCGGCAGTGAATGCCGTTCCTCTGTCGGTGATAAGGACCTCCGGGGCGCCGTGACGTAGGTCGATATTTTCGACGAAGAACTAAGCTTCCTCGGATGCACTGCCTTTGGGAAGCGCTTTTGTTTCGGCGTAGCGGGTGAGGTAGTCGGTAGCTACCACGATCCACTTGTTTCCGAAAGCCGACGTCGGTAACGGCACCAGTAGGTCCATACCAATCTGCTGGAAAGGTCGGCAAGGTGGATCAATTGGCTGCAGAAGTCCCGCTGGCCTTGTCGGCGGTGTCTTGCGTCCCTGACTGTCCCGGCATGTTCTCACATAACGAGTGACGTCGGTGGTAAGACGTGGCCAGTAGTACCTTTCTTGTATCCTCGCGAGCGTGCGAGAAACACCGAGGTGCCCTGCCATCGGATCGTCGTGCAGGGCCTGCAGGAGTTCTGGTCGCAGAGCTGAAGGCACCACAAGGAGGTACTTAGCTCGAAGCGGTGAAAAGTTTTCTTTTGTAGAAGACCGTTTCGTAGAAAGAACGACGCAAGTGCGGGCTTGAATACCTTCGGGACTTCGACGGTCCGGCCTTCGAGGTATTCTATTAGGGCATTAAGTTGCGGGTCGGCCCTCTGTCGTTCAGCGAAGTCGTCGGTAGTTATAGTTCCTAAGAAGTCGTCGTCATCCAGGTCACCGGGTAGCGGTTGGTCGACAGGCGCACGAGAGAGACAGTCGGCGTCGGAGTGTTTTTTGCCGGACTTGTAAATGACAGTAATGGCATATTCTTGAAGTCTCAGGCTCCATCGTGCGAGGCGACCTGAAGGGTCCTTCAAGGTGGCTAGCCAACACAATGCGTGGTGATCGCTCACAACTTTGAAGGGCCTGCCGTAGAGGTAGGGGCGAAATTTCGACGTAGCCCAGATGATGGCGAGGCACTCCTTTTCTGTTGTGGAATAATTTGCTTCTGCTTTGGATAGTGATCGGCTGGCGTAACTAATAACCCTTTCGAGTCCGTCAGCCCTCTGCACAAGAACGGCGCCAAGACCTACGCTGCTTGCGTCAGTATGTATTTCTGTCTCTGCGAATTTGTCGAAATGGACAAGTAACGGAGGCGTCTGGAGGCGATGTTTAAGCTCCTGGGAAGCGTGTTCCTGCGGCGTTTCCCACTTAAGCTCCTCGTCGGTCTTGGCAAGGTTAGTGAGAGGATCGGCAATGCGGGCGAAGTTTTTCACGAACCGCCTATAATAGGCACACAGGCCCAGAAATCGGCGCACGGCTTTCTTGTCAGTGGGCGGCGGGAAGTCGGCGATGGCGGCTGTTTTCCGTGGATTGCGACGAACTCCAGACTTGCTGATAGCGTGCCCCAGAAACAAGAGCTTCTCATACGCAAATCTGCACTTTTCTGGCTTCAGTGTGAGTCCGGAAGTCTTGTTGGCTTGAAGTACAGCTTCAAGGCGCCGAAGATGGTCGTCGAAACTCGAGGAAAACACGACGACGTCGTCTAAATACACAAGGCAAGTCTGCCACTTCAATCCTGCCAGTAGTGTATCAATAACGCGTTGAAAAGTTGCAGGCGCTGAGCAAAGGCCGAAGTGCATCACCTTAAACTCGAAGAGGCCGCCCGGTGTAATAAACGCCGTCTTCTCTCGGTCTTTTTCGTCGATTTCGATTTGCCAATAGCCAGTCTTGAGGTCCATTGACGAAAAGTACTTGGCGTTATGGAGCCGATCAGGTGCGTCGTCTATTCGTTGGAGATGATACACGTCCTTTCTTGTGATTTTGTTCAGGCGGCGATAATCGACGCAGAAACGTAGGGTCCCATCCTTTTTCTTCACTAACACCACGGGGGATGCTCATGGACTTTTGGACGGCTGGATAATGTCATCCCGCAGCATTTCATCAACTTGTCTCTTCATGGCCTCACGTTCTCGCATCGAAACCCTGTACGGACTCTGACGGAGTGGTCTGGCATTTTCTTCGGTTATGATGCGATGTTTCGTGATTGGGGTATGCCGAATTTTCGATGACGACGAAAAGCGATCTTCGTATTGCAGAAGCAGGGCCTTGAGCTGTTCTTGCTTATCGTTCGGAAGTCTGGGATTGACGACAAACGCTATAGGAGGGGCTTGGTTCCTCTGAGCAGGTTCCGCAGAATCGGCGAGGGCGAAAGCACTGGTGGCTTCGACAATTTCTTCGATGTATGCGACCGTTGTTCCTTTGTTCACATGTTTGTACTCATTGCTGAAATTCGTGAGCATAACCGTTGCTTTGCCTCCCCGCAGCTCTGCCATTCCTCTTGCGACGCAAATATTTCGGGTGACCAACAGATGCTGACTGCCTTCAACGACGCCTTCCAAGTCAGGTGATTTAGGAGCGCCGACTGAAAGAATGACGCTTGAGCGAGTCGGAATGGTGACTTGTTCTTCCAGCACATTCAAGGCATGGTGTCCTGACGGCGTGCGCGGCGGTAGTGCTTCTTCTGTGGATAACGTTATCGACTTTGTTTTTAGGTTGATGACAGCACCATGGAGGCATAAGAAGTCCATGCCAAGAATGACATCTCTCGAGCAATGCTGTAAGACTACGAAGTCTGTAGGATAAATATGGCCGTTAAAGGTGACTCTCGCTGTGCAGATTCCTGCAGGCGTTACGAGATGACCTCCGGCTGTGCGGATTTCAGGGCCTTTCCAAGCTGTCCTAACTTTCTTTAACTTCGCGGCGAACGACCCACTGATGACAGAATAGTCGGCTCCAGTATCGACGAGAGCGGTCAAACTGTGGCCGTCGATAAGAACGTCGAGGTCGCTAGATCGCCGTCTCGCATTACAGTTAGGGCGTGGCGTCGGGTCACGGCTGCGTCGGCTTGAACCGCTGCTTCCATGTTGCGTCGTTAGGCCACCTCCGGTAAGTGAGCTTTCGCCGTCAGTGTTCGGAAAGCTCCGTCGCGGCGTCGTTGTCGTCGGAGGATCTTTGGTAGTTCGTCGCACAGCAACCGCACCTCTACCGGTTGCTGCCCTTAGTTTCCCGGATACGGGCTAGGAGACCGGCCCCGCGTTGGGCCGGAGTACAGCCGGGGGTGCGGTGACATGCGGCGGCTGGGCGACGGCGAACGGGAAGGACTTCGGGGTGTCCATTGAGTTCCTGTCAGGTAGTCGGCGATGTCACGTGGCCGTTCCCCTGGCTGCGGACGTGGTGCATCGACGGCGAAGCCACGCAATCCCATCCGTTGGTACTGGCAACGGCGGTAAGGGTGCCCGGCCTCGCCGCAGTGGTAGCAGAGCGGGCGATGGTCAGGGGTACGCCAGACGTCAGTCTTCCTCGGTGCACTGCGCTGGGCCGCTGGCGAACGGTATGACATCGGTGGGGGGTGGTGGCCGGTGGCGTCTGTCGACGGAAGTGCGATGGGGCGGCGTTTTGGCGTGGACGGGGAGGAGCGTTGTGGCGCAGTGCAGCGGCGTAGCTCATAGCTTCCGGCTCGGGCAGCGGTGCGTGGGGAATTTGAAGCGATTGCCGGACTTCTTCTCGCACAATGTCCGCGATCGAATCCACTTGAGGCTGCGCCGAAGGCAACAGTTTGCGCAGCTCTTCCTGCACGATCGCTCGGATCGTTTCACGCAGGTTGTCGGAGTCACTGGCTTGAGCAGCAGCGCATTCTGGAGTCAGGCGACGATTATACTGTCTGGTGCGCATGTCCAGGGTTTTTTCGATGGTGGTCGCCTCGTATACAAATTCTTGGACGGTGTTCGGTGGATTCCCCATCAGTCCCGCGAAAAGCTCCTGTTTGACCCCTCGCATGAGGAAATGAACTTTCTTTTCCTCAGGCATGTCTGGGTCAGCGTGACAGAATAGGCGGGTCATCTCCTCTGTGAAATTCCAACCTTTTCATTTGGTAGCTGAACCCGGGTCTCTAGTTGAGCAGCGGCCCTTTCTTTGCGAGCGGCGCTCGCGAACGTTTGCAGAAATGCGCCGCAGAAGACATCCCACGTTCGGAGCGTGGACTCACGACTCTCTAGCCAGGTCCTTGCTGTGTCTTCCAGGTAGAAGTACACACGACGGAGATTTTCTTCGTTGTCCCAGTGGTTGAGGGTGGCCACACGGTCGTATGTTTCTAGCCAGGACTCCAGGTCTTCGAACGATGACCCATGGAAAATTGGTGGTTCCCTGGGTTGATGCATGACCATCGTAGGCTGGGATGTGGCGGTTGTCATTGTCGCTGCAGTCGTGGTCATGGCCTTGGTCTTCCGCGCCTTGTCTTCTAGAAGCCCGTACTCCGGTGGTAGCCCTTGCTGTCGGCGGCTTGTTCGCTGCTCCTGGTAGGCGTCGGTGTCTTCTCCGCGACGTGGGCTGGGTTCACGGCTTGACGAGGGCGTCCGGTACATGAACGAAGCAGCACCTCCACCAGATGTCACGGGGTCGTGACGTGGCCGAAGACAGGAGACTTCGTGTTGGGATTTAACTGTTTATTTGGGCGAACCTGTGCCCGGTAAACGGAAAGTCCAATTACAGCAGTAGTCTTGCACAGATAGCAGTCTCGGACTGATAGCGGCGAACGGAGCGTCGGCTTTCGATCAACAACTGACAAGCGGCGAAGCGCGTTGGCATTTATAGTCTTGCCGTCGAATGTTCTAGCGTTATCGCTGGCGGTGGCGTAGGTTCCAGAACAATCTGTACCGTTCGCACAGTGGGCGTGATCTTGTCGAAATGATCCACTACAGTCCGGATCCTTCTCGAAAACTGCAGGCGCGGTTTGCGCTGAGAATCGTGTGGTGTTTTGGGACGATAACAAAAACTTGGGAATGGAACGTGGCAATATTCCGGTTCACCCCTCTGTTTAGCATACCTGTGTTCCCTGGATGCTTTCTGACGTCTTACTATGGCTCCCTTAACTTCCTCATCCCACCAGCTCTTGGCTTTGTGTCTGCTTTTCTCGGTTGATTTGACTCATACCTTAGCAAACTCTAACACAAACAATCGAGTTAGATTTGTGTAAGCCCACTCTGTTTTAGTATCCTCGGTGATATTATTCTCAATCTCTTTAATTGCTATTTCTATTTGCCTTTCTTCATAAATATTACCGTGCGGTTGCTCGTAATGCCGCCTTTACACTTTCATTTTTCTTCGAAAACTCAGCTTGATACGTTTGTGATCACTACCTAAGCTTCTGAACCCATATTCATCTATGTTCGTCACCCTTAACGGATCATACATCCTATAGGTTATTATTCCGTAATCTATCGTCAGCTGCAGCCTTCCGACCTCCCATGTTATCTGACTTTTGCATTTCTAGGTGCTGTCGCAAATGATTAAATCATGCCTTTCACACATATCCAATATCACTCTGCCTGTTGGGTCAGTATATCATTCCTTATTTCTATGCGCGCATTGATATCTCCTAATATCTTTACCTCGCACTTTTCTCCTAGTTCGTCAATGTCATTTCCTATGCACTGCACCATTTGTTGATTTTACCCTCTGGCTTTGGCCCTGTCTGCAAGTATACAAAACCCAGTAGTGTCATTTGCCCTGCCACTTTCCCTTCTAGCCATAAATGTTCCTTGCATCCCTGCTTGACCCTTTGCCAGCTTGTACTTTTATTAATGAATACCCCAATACGACCCCCTTTCTGCTGCCTTCTGTTTTATTGCATTATTCCCACGCAAAGCCCGGATTGTTAGGAGAGTGTTACATGTCCCTAAGATGTGTACAAAACCTCTTATCATCGGCTTCTCCTATCTTAGCTGATTCTTATATCTTCTATCTCTTCCCATTTCAGCCTATTCGTGCCAAACTGCATGCTAATATACACTACGTCTGAATTGGCTCGGCCCTCGTGGCTACGTCGATTTCTGCCCCGGACACCACGTGTCTTAGATATTGGTTACACTTTGGAATCATATCTGGCTGTACCACCTGTCAAGGAGTCCCCCTGGTTGTTTTGCTTGTTACAAACTATCCTGTACCCCGAAGGGCCCGCGTTCCCCCAAAGAAGCTACTGCGCGTCCTGCAAGTCGCCAACCCACCTCATGACCTAACCCCCATCAAAGTGAATTCTGCCTCGTTAAAAACCACCCCACCTATGCACCTCTCTGTTTATTTTAACCACCTCAAAGCCTTTCTCTGGACTTATCCGCCAAATATATTAGTTTGCGTTGACAACCTCTCTTGGAGAGTAGTGGTACAGCGCCACCTTTAGTATCCTCACTCAACTGCAGTCTGTATTTACTTCTATGAGACATCGCCGTCTATTGTACTGTTTTGGAGATACTGACATTTTTCTTTTTCATCTCTTCTTCTCTAGGTTACGCATGACGCATGACAAGGCCAGACTAAGAGTAGCTTTGTCCCTAAAAAGTATTGCACTGAAACAGTGAACACTCGTTAATTAGATTTGTTAGGCCAACTGCAGAACGATTGAATGAGCACAAGAACGAATGAATTTCGTTCTTGTGCTCATAGGCGGGCGCATATGGGTGGAAAGGCTTTTCAACTAATAAAGAATGGAGGCGCAAAAATTTTTTCCACAACTTGATTCAATAGAGGAGGTGGGGCGGCAACAAACCTTTGTCCCCACTCCCTCTGATGGGGATTACTGAGCACGCCTATGATTGCGCTGCGTGTGTTCACTGCTAGACAGGCCCGTAACCAAGGGGAGGGAGGCCCTAGCGGCCCGTTCAAAGAATTTTTATGGAGGAATTTTGCTGCAAATAAATAATGAAAATAGGTGTTGTTTGGCTTCATTTCTAAAAAGTACCCCCCCTCCCGCCCGAAAAACATTCCTGTCCTAATACGTACCTGCTGCTAAAAAAAATTTGAATATTAAGGCACTCTCAGACGAAATGCCGTACATCGCAGTTGTACTTTTGTCGTAGTCTTCTAAAATACTATTGTCTGAAGTTTTTTTGTTGGGCAAGGTGGTACATGCTTAATTTTGAATAAAGCCGCTAAGGCATCGAAAAAGTGAATATATCAGTGTTCACTTTTTGTGAAACCGATAACACCTCTATGTTAACAGTTTCTGCTTCTGCGTTTCAGTTTTCTGTCTTTTTTTATGTTTTAGTGGCTTCCTCCGAGATTAAACACTACCATATTGTCACGTATTGCATCATGGTGGCACAAAAAATAATGTTAATAAAGGGCGAACTTGTGCCCAGAAAAACTGGTGAAATAATTGAGTCCGCTAAAGCGTTCCACATGAGCTTCCCTCTCGAAGACCTTTATGACAACCAGAAGATCAGGCCACTGTCACGAGCCCGAGCACGAGGAGCATGTCTCACGGCGCCGCAGAAAGCGCGTGCTTTCAGCGGCCCCGCGAGACATGCTCCTCGTGCTGGCGCACTACATTGTAGACGACTGCGTAGCGGCTCGCTGGTTCTCCTGGTAGAAACCTAATTGAAAGCATTCTCTGCGGCATTATTCCCCCTCCGAAATACGCATCGTCTTGATGCGCGGTTCAAGGAAGTAAGCGAGGGGGAACGCTCATTCAGCATCTCTCGAAGTAGGGCTTCATGCGGGCTACATGTACAACCTCCGCATGGTTTTGCCGTCTTGAGCGTTTTTTATTTTCTTTGGTAGTTACTTCATACGTTATGTCACTGAATTGGCGGATGACCTTATATGAACAAAGTAGCGTCGTTGAAGTTTCTCTGACAGCCCACGGCGTCGTATTGGCGTCCTCACCCATGCTCTATTGCCCGGCTGGTACTTGACTTCCTATGCGGTGAATATTGTAGTAGCTCGCATCCCCTCATTGTTGTTGGCGCATTCCGTGACGCACAAGCTGACGCGCTTCTTCAGCTGTTTTTAGGAACTGTTGAACGTCGGATGGTTCATAATTGTCGTTATCAACTGGGAGCATTATATCGAGTGTTGTTGTGACTATGTGGCCATAGACCAGCTGAAATGGTGGGATGTGGGTGGTCGCCTGTACTGCCGTATTGTAGGCAAATGTTGAATAAGGTAGGAATTAGTCCCACGTCTTATGCTCTATGTCCACGTACATCGACGTGTCCGCTATGGTGTGGTTTAGGCGTTCCGTCAACCCGTTCGGTTGAGAATGATACGCAGTGTTTTTTCTATGAGTGGTGTTAGTCATAATCATCAAGCACTGCATCAACTCCAACGTGAGTGCTATTCATGATCGGTGATGACTACCATCGGGGCCCCATGTCGCAAATATATGTTGTGAACGAAGAACTTCGAAACTTCCACAGCCGTTCCTCATTCAAAGCAGCCAGTTTCAGCGTACCTCGTCTAAATAGTTGGTTGCGACGACAGTCCACCTCTTTCACGATGATCACATTGGAAATGGTCTGAGAAGATCCATTTCATTATCTGAAAAGGAGTCTCAGGTGGATTTACGCGCTGCAGCAGGCCGGCCCGTTTTAGAGGTGGTGTTTTGCGCCTTTGACATTTGCGACATGTCTTCACATAACGATGTACAGACGCTAACAGCTTGGCCAGTAATATTACAAATTGATTCTAGCAAATGTCCGGCAGACGCCTAAGTGACCGAGCACGGTTCAACATGGTAAGCTTGTAATATTTCACGCCTCATGACTTGCGGCACAACGAGTAAAAACTTTTATTTGTTGCGTCCGAAGTTCCTTTTGTAGAGTACATTACCACGGAGGCAGAACGAGGATAATGCCCTCCAAACTAAGGGCGAAACCAGGGAGCCTTGCCCTTCGAGGTATTTTATCAATGCGAGAAGTTCTGTGTCGGCTCGTTGGCGCTCGGCGATATCCAAAGCTTCCAAACTACAAAGGAATGGGAAGTCAGCCTCTTCTGAAAAAGTAGAGTCCAGCGGCGAGTGTAATAAGCAATGAGCATCGCTGTGTTTTCTTCCCGACCTATATACAATTGTAATATCTCTTGGAGCCCAAAGCTCCATCTCGCAGGTTATCCCGACGGATCTTTTAAGCTTGCCAGCCAGCAAAGTGAATCGTTGTTGTTGACGGCACGGAACGGCCTCCCGTAGAGACGCGGCAAGAACTTCCTGATTGCCCATATAACTGCCAATCACAATTTTTTAGTTGCGGAATAGTTCTTTTCAACTTCTGACAAGGTGCGATTGGCATAGGCTATGAGTTTCTCTTTTACATTTTGCCATTAAGCTAATACCGCGCTTATTATTGCTTGCATATGTATTGCTTGCATATGTATGGACTTGCTTGCATATGTATGGACTTCCATGCCCACAGTTTTATCAAAATACGTGAGGATTGGTGGGAACTTGTAAACGTTTCTTTATTTTTTCAAAAGCTTTCTCTTGTCCCTTATGCCAAACAAATCATCCTTCCCCTTATAAGATTCTGGTCAGAGGTACAGTAATTTTCGAGAAATTTTCTACAAATCGCCCGTAGTAAGCGCAACAGCCCAGAAATTGACGCACTCCTTTTTGTCTCTCGGCTTCGGGAATCGCGCGACTGCCGCAGTCTTGTCAGGGTTCGGGCCAACACCTTCAGCGCTGATTACATGAGCAAAAAACGAAGCGTTTCATATCCAAACTGACACTTTTCAGGTTTAACAGTCAGGCCGGCCGACTGGATAGCGTGAAGCACTGAACGTAGTCGCTCTATGGGCTGTTCGAACGTTGCAGAAAATACCACAACGTCGTCCAAGTAGACTAACATGCGCTGGAACATGCACTAGACCTAAACAACTAATCATGCGCTGGAATGTCGCTAGCGTACAACAGAGGTCGAATGGAAGCGCTTTAAATTCGTACAAGCCGTCTTTTCGAAGTCTCTTTCATGCACTTCAACTTGCCAATACCCGGCTTTTTAAATCCATTTACGAGAAATATCTGGCATGCCGTAGGCGATCCAATGTATCATTGATACGTGGCAAAGGGTATACATTGCACTTGGTCATGCTGTTCAGTTTCTGGTAGTCAACACAGAATCTAACGTGTTGTTCTTTTTCCTCACAAGCACTACTGACGATACCCACGAACTGTGGATAGGTTGAATGACATCGTCCTCCCAAATCTTTTGCACTCGACCTTTTGTGACCACTCGTTCTTTGTGTAAAACCCTGTACAGGTGCTAATAAGACGGTATTGTTGCCTCATCAGTTACTATTCGGTGTTTAATGAACTTGCGTGCGGCGTAATTTTGACGAGGTGGAGAAACACTCTGAGAAATCTCTTATGAGGTCCTGTATGATTTGCCTTTCGCCTCATGATAGATTTCTATTGATTGAAAACTCCAGCTCCGACACCATCTGTACTTCCCGGAACAGATGGCGCTGACGTGAGTCCACTCAAATCTGTCGCTGCAGTAAAAATGTGCAGAAAGGCAATGACAGCGTCTTTTGCGACATGCTGTATTGCTTTCTCGAAGTTTGTTAGCAACACATTGGCGCACCCACCACGTAAGTGAATAATGCCCCGGGCTACACAAATGCCTTTCTTCAGTAGCAGCTCGACATTGCCATCCGCTAGTGCCTTCGGAATCGACGAATGTGTGATTTCTTACGCCAATCATCACACGGAATTGTGGTGGCATGGTTATGTCCTTGTCGATAACGCAACATGCAGTGCTCTCTACCTCCTTCCCGTCTAGAGCCAACTTCGTCGAGAAGGAAACGCTAGAATTTTGTAGGTCGATAATGGCACCTTTTGCTAGAAAGAAATCCATCCCGAGAGTTAGGTTCCTTGAGCATTCCGGAAGCACAATAAAATCAGTGACATAAGTAGCACCCTGAATTCGTATTCTCGCTGTGCATCTTCCCACCGGTGTTATTCGATGGCCCCCAGCCGTTCTCATATGTGAACTACTCCGCGACGTCAAAACATTCTTGAGATCCCTTGCGAACTCGTAGCTAACGACTGAATAATGCGGACCGGTATCGATCAAAACGCTAAATTCCCGCTCGTCTACCGTAACGCGCAAGTCGGAAGAAATTGTTTCTTTTCGTATCTTAGCCGTTGTTTTCGGCTTGTCGCTGCTACCCTCCGGTCTTGACGTAGAATCGTCCCCCTGTCGAACAGCGGCCTTGCCTCCACAGATCGCTATACTTAGTTTTCCTGCCGCGGGCTCGTTGCACGCCTTGGTGGAGCTGAAAATGGGGAACTTGAATGCCGGAGGCTCGGCGATCGGTAACGAGTCAGCGCTGGTGGCCTTTGTTGGTGCTGAAAACTTGCAGCTGAGAGTTGCTGTCCTGACAGGTAGTCTTCTATCTCCATGGGTCTTTCACTATTACGCGGGCATGGTGCGTTTACAGACAGCCCCCGCAGGCTGGCTCTTCAATATGGGCAAGTTCTGTAAAGATGTCGAGCTTCTTCATCATGAAAGGAAAACGGCGTCCAGTCAGGTGTGCGCCACATGTCACTTTTTCGTTTTTTTCGTGGTCTCACCTCTCCGAGAAAGGGCGAGCCGGGCGAAGGTGACGGGCGTGTACTGGGGGCTGCGAAAGAAACATTGCGCACGGCAGGCTGACGTAGAGCGTCCGCGTACGTTGGTACGCGACTTGCCTGCAGTGGTTGTTCCAGTCGAACAGGTTGCACTTCAGGTTCCGCCTGAAGGATGGCTGCAGGACTTCATCACGAACGACGGCTGTGAGGGTCGAGACTAGCGGCACGACTTGTGGCGGTAGCAACTTTTGAAGCTCTTCTTTTACAATGAATAGCACCAGTTCTCTAAACGTGTTACGGTTGCTACTTTCGCCTACCAACAGGACGTCCACTGGCACGCTATTGGCGACTCGGTTGTAATGACCGGCACACTGCTGTAGCACCTTCTCTATGGTCGTTGCTCCGGTGCAGAACTCAACAACGGTGCGTGGTGGATTGCAAACTAACCCAGCAAATAAGTCCTGTTTGACTGCACGCATCAGGTGGCGCACTTTCTTCTCTTCCGTCCTGTTCGGATCAGCACGTTCGAAGAGCCGGCACTTGTCTTCGACATACATGCTGACACTCTCATTCCTACGTTGGTTCCTGGACTGGGGAGCCTTTTCGTCTTTCTCTCGGCGATCGGTGCTGGCATACGCAGCGAGCAAGTGTTGTCGAAAATCTTCTCATGTTGCTATATCCGCTTCGTGATTTTCAAACCACACCTTCGCTGCATCCTGCAACGCGAAGTACACGCATCCAAGTTTCCTTGTCTCTCCCCAGGCGTTGGTCCTTGCTACCCGCTCGAAATGCTCCAACTAGTCTTCTACAAGCTTCGTACGAGTCACCGTGAAAGGGCTCAGGCAGGCACAGTGGTGACACGATTAGTTCGGATGTTGAATCTGTGTTGATCATTGCTGCGGGGTTGTTTGTAAACGCTGCTTGAATTGCTAGAGTAGTGGTGAGCGGTCCGTATTCAGGCGGGTCTCCTCGAAGTCAACGGCTTGAACGCTAGTGTACCGGAGTGGCTTCACCAGGTTCCAGTCGTTGAAGGTCAGCGCTCTACTCTCTTTCACCTGAGGGACTTCTAATCATACCCCACACCTTCACCAGAATGTCGCGCATCGCAAGAGGGTGAGACAATATATTTATTAAAGGGCGAACTTGTGCCCAGCGAAATAGGCGAAATAATTGATTTCGCTAAAGCGTTCCACACGAGCGTCTCTCTCGAACACCTTTCTGACAACCAGCAGATGAGGCCACTGTCACGAGCCCGAGCACGAGGAGCACGTCTCGCGGTGCTGCAGAAAGCGCGCGCAGGCGCGCGGCAATTTCGACCCTTGCATTGCGGCTCACTGGTCCTCCTGATATAAACCTAATTGAAAGCAGTCTACCCCACCTCGCTCATCTAGTGTCTAATACCGGTGTCACACGGGCACATTTAATCGCGATCAGTGTCGATCCAGATTAACCACGATCCAGATTAGGTGCTGCTACATGGTCACTTTTAATCACGATCAGGAATGATCGGAATCAAGACTATCGCGATCAGCGCATCGCGATCTGCCTGAGAGATCGTGATTTTGCTGCCGTCTGCACCCCTCGCTGAGCTTGTCGAGAGCACAATAAACAAGAAAATCGAGCATCGTTCAATTAACACGCTTTAAAACAGCTAGATGTTTTAAAAAGCAAATTTTAAACTGTTTAAAGTGAAACAGTATCCAAAGTATTTGCATAATTTAAGATTCGCATTGACCGCACGTGGTTACGGGAGAAGCAGACAGCAAGAATGCAGACGACAAGCAGTCGACTGTTGCCTTCAGCGCTTAGTTCAGCTCTCGCTTCGTCGGAGCTGTAAGAGCACCTAGAAGCAAACTGATTATGAGTGTTGCAAGCCTTTCGACTACATCGCAACAGACGTGCACTTCGTGGTTGAATGAAGAGATCTTTGCTGTAATTGACCGCTAGAAGGAGTGACTTGAGGCGCCAAAAGTGCAACACTGGTGCGTACAACGAGTTTGGCGCTTCACTGTGACTACACGGCTACGAGCGAGAGCCATCAGAAAAAAATCGAAGGTTAAGAGTCTCACACAGCAATACAGGTAAGTGCTAGGAAAACTTTATCGAGTGATGGATTTATGAAATTACTATCCCAGTGGCCTGGAAAGTTTTTGACATTCGAGCGGTTCTTGCACGAATAATATTGATGATAAATAAAGGGCTCTCTAGATATACCGTGCGTCGAGTTTTGTCAGTGGCATGTTTTACGGCACGCAAATGCCACCTGGGGCATTTCACCTGACCAAAGCTCAAATCGGATTAGCTTGAGCCGTGTAGCGATTATAAAGTCGATCGCGATCAAAAGAACCCATCTTTATTGCCCTCATCGCGATTAAAAGTTCCAGTGTGACACCGGTATAAGGTACTCGGCCGCTGAACTGCCGATCATGCGATCAAATCCCGGCTGAGGCGGCTGCATTTCCGATGGAGCTAGAAATTTTGTAGGCCCGTGTGCTCAGATTTGGGTGCATGTTAAAGAACCCAAGCTGGTCATAATTTTCAGAGCCTTTCATAATCTCATAATTTCATAATTTTCGGTGTCTCTCATCATCATATGGTTGTTTAGGGGCGTCAAAACCTCACAAATTATTCAATTGAAAGCAGTCTCTGCGGTTATATGTTCACTGTAAAAAATAAATAAAATGGCCAACAAAAACCTTAGGAGCACTCCACGCGCAGTGGTACGATTCTCTATGGTGCCATCTTGGTAGGAGATATTTGGCAGTGCAGCGGAAGTGGAATTTACAAAGCAAGCTGCTCACATTCTTGTCACTTTGAAACAAAGTGCACACCTTTTGTTGCGAATTCTCAATGGCTTCTTCAGATTACCTTTAGACGTCACTGCCCCGATATTCACTGCAGTGGCAAGCTTTTGTCAGAGATAGGTTATCTACGAATGTTTCAAAAAGAATTGTGCCATAAATAGGGTGCACCTGGATTATCTGACGAGGACAGGGCGTATGAGTGGAACTTCCTTGACTAATGATGATATGTATGTGCATAAACGGGACGTATACGTACTGTCACGAAGTCAGGACGTCGACGAAGGCAGCAGACTCATCTTCAGATGAAGTGCTTTATTCAGCCAAACTTATATGTGGCCAGAAAACTGAAGATTATATTACAGCAACCAACACAGGGCCGCTGATAGCGCCGAAGAGAGCGTCGGCTGGCGATCAACTGACAAGCGGTGAAGCGCGTTAGCATTTAGATACTTGACATTGAAAATTCTAGCATTACGCTAGCGGTGACGTAGGTCCCAGAATATTTTGTATAGTGCTCGCAAAGCGATTGTAATTTTAACGAAATGGGCTCTTGCAGTCCCAAAGCTTTTCGAACACTGCATGCACGGTTTTCGTTGATAATTACTGACTGTGAAACTGGACGATAAGAAAACCTAAAGAGGGATTGTGTCAATATGAAGGGCAGCTGTGTCCAAGCAGCCTCAGGACAAATCCGGAAGCTTGAAAATTTCGTATATTTGTGGTGTCACCCTTATATGCACTATAAAGATGACAGTCGCATGAATTACGCTCAAAACCAACATTGCTTTCTTAAATCCATTCCGCATGCAGATAATAAACAATATCGCATAAATGTTCACATACTGGTGATGATGCAAGCTATATGCACTGTAGAAGATACACCAGTGGAGTAGCCATGGGGAGGTTGTGCAAACGCCTCCAAAAATTTTCAGTTTTGCATGTGTATTTATACACGCACAGATACAAACGCACGCAACAACATGAATATTATAGCTGAACACCGGGCCCCTTCTCCTCCCCCCCCCCTCCGCTTCGAAAAAAATTTTGGATGTGCTCTTAGATACACAAATTAGATTTATGCTGATCCGTAATGAATTCTTTGAATACAGAAATAAATGGCTTTAGTGAAATAACGAATCAGCGCGTTCAAGAGTTCAGCAATAGCACAGTGATAAAACCGTTACATGTCCAAGTTCTACCGGAGTTTGAGCGATGACATATTCTTGTGTAGTCAGTTAAGAAGAAGGCGCAAAAGAAAGATAGAAATAATTATGAATACCCTTTAGCTTATGCAATCAGATACATCGTAGTTCCTGCATAAATGTCAGAGATACTGAAACACAATTTCACGAACGTTGGTGCCAAACAAATATTATCTTCCCAACTTTATTTTATTACTATCCAAAACACCATCTGCCGGCACCGCACGTAATATAAACACTTGCGAGCAATCGGCTGTCGACAGATTCTGTACCCACCCTGCTTGGGCCTGAATAGGGCTCGCACTATTTGTAAATAAATAAATAAAACCAGCCAAGGCATGGGTTGATCATATCGATTTATCCATACCCGTCAATCGAACTCAACACTTGAATACATCTGAGGAGAGGGCAGCGGCAGAGTAGTAGAGTGACAATCTATGCATACAGCAGTGTTGAACAGGGAAAGTTCAACCTGGCTCTGCAGTGTACGCCCGCCATCGCATCGAGAATGTATATAAATATAGATTGCCACATTCCGGTTCGATTAAATACTTAAAAGCTTGGATTTAACGTGACGTCCGAGCACAGCAGTGAGCCATCTTTTTAGGAACAAAACACGCTACGTACTTAAGCGCTTTCGCAATTTAATTAAAGTGGTTTATCCAGTATGACAGTGCACGCATGCCGCACTCGTGAGTAAAGGGCGCGATCACAGTCGATGAATGTGTGGATCGCGATACAAATTTCCGGGCACCAAGATGTGCTTTTTGTTATATTTATTAAATGCGAAGCATTTTTCAGTGAACTTCGGTGACATTGAGCGGTTCTATCTCTCTATCTATCAATCCATCTATCTATCTATCTATCTATCTATCTATCTATCAATCATCTATCTATCTATGTATCTGTCTGTCTGTCTGTCTGTCTATCTATCTATCTATCTATCTATCTATCTGTCTATCTATCTATCTATCTATCCATCTATCTATCTATCTGTTCGTTCATCAATCTTGCCGCCTATGACCTTAGCTCTCCTAGCCGTTTCAATAACGGTAGCAATACCAAGATTGATATGGCATAAATGACTGTATAAAGAGCATAACTGCATTGTCGTTACATAAAACTCATGATATATTTGTCATGAATGTCATGATTTACATTTCGTGGTATCGCTGGTCTTGCGGTAGTTTCGTTCACATGACGTATCTAGAGGACAGAAAGATTGACGTGCACATGGTAAAGGTGTATTGATGAAACGTGACTTTGTCCTTCTTCTCTTCTAGTGGTGTAATCCTGAGCACGCGTCACGCACACACTGCGCCGCATCGTCCTATTCAGTCTTTATCACACTCTCAAGGTCGGGTTGCTTGAGAGCGCCTAGGTAAAGTCGTTACACAGGACGTTGGACTTGCTGACCGTCTGACAGTCGTATCAGGAAAGGACACGCCGTTCCGTGTTTACTAGGGAATGCTTTAATGACACGACCTAATTTCCACGTGGGAGGCAGCGCATTTCAATCTACCAGTACAAGGTCGTCGGGCTTTGCGCTACGAGGTGCGTAGGCCTTCTATATAGCGAGCACGCAGAAAGAGAAGATATTCCTTCTTTAACCGCTTGCACAGGTTCCGCATTATACGTGCCTGATGCCGCGCATGTTTTCGAATGTCGGAAAAAGCGACTCTGGGAGCAAGATATTTACGTACTGTGGGACGAGTGTCGACTAACAAGTGGGGCAGTGTCAGAGCGTCTGTTGATATGACCTCTGAGTATGTGAGTCGACGACCTGTAACTGACGCTTCGACTTCCACCAGCACGCAGGGCTGAATAGCACCGTACAGCAGTTGTTAGTGCCCTGCGTCAACCAAGAGGCAGGTGAGTCGGTGATTAGCAGGAAACAAGACCAGATGCTGCTTCTCCTTGGTATTGTCAAATTACTGAAGTCGGCCTCCTACACGAATTAGTTGGTGACGGTCGAGAAATGGTTTTAAAGTCAGTATTCTGGATGACTTGATGTCTCGTAGTCCTTTTTCCAAGGCTATATTATCGCTTGTGAATGTTGTCTCTTCGACTAACTTTAACCAATACATCTCTGCCTCGTTCAACTCCGAAGCCTTCAGTGGTCTTCTTAGAGGCGGCTCCTGCAACGAGGTGTTACGGTAGAGTCTCATTATTGATGTAATACGTAGAGGCACACACGGGAGCATAGAGCATCACCACAGTGGTGGATCATGTTGACGCCACTTTCTTGGTCGCACCATAAATAAAAACTGTTGAGAGAACGGACGAAATCTTCAAAGGCCATTGATAATGAGTCAGTCACCACGAAGGACCGGTAGCGTGTTTCCGTATCATATCCCAAGAGATGTATGGGATAAATGTGGCGCCGCTATTGGCTGAAAGTGTTCACGTGATCTAGGTGCGCTTCCGGTCTTTTTGTTTGTTTTTATAACTTTTTAATAAGCAAGTTGGTAGCACGCGTAGATGCTAGTTTTGAAATACGCCGTTTAAGCTTGTTGAAGCCGTGTGCCGAATAAATTATGCTGAAATATGTGGGCCTTTCACTGACAGTGTCGCTGAAAGGAGTTGTGTTCTTAGGCAACTGCTGTGCTCGAATTTTTTTATTCATTACGCATTCGCTTGGGCTGCCGGTCGGCAAAAAAGACGTGCCACTTAAACTACTTCGGATGTCAGTTGTTATAAGGTAAGTTAGTTACATCGCCTGTGTGAATTTGCGGTGTGGTCTTCTGTTTCACGCTTGAACTGAGACGAGACGAACTTGCTTTAAAGTTAGTCGTTTTGTGACAAGGTGCTGTTTTTTGCTACATCACGAGTTCACCCAAAATTTTTTGCCATCCTATATCTCTTTATACCAGGCGGCGCACTTCAACTTTGCGCGCTGTTAACGCGCACAGTGCTAATAAAACTCGTGTAGTATAATAGAGCAGTTGGAATCTATGCATTCCCTAGATGCAAATCCGCATTTGAGAAAAGTGAAATTCGCATTGCGTGGGCCTCACCACATTAAAAAGTAGATAGCACAGTTGTCCCTCCCCGACTGAAGGGTCAACGAACGTCCAAAAACGTTTTGGGCTGTTTTGAAAAAATTAAATTATGAAGCAGGAAACGGTACTTGCCATCCTAATGCATCTCTGTGCCATGTTGAATCATACATGCAGTGCAAGTAGTAGAGTCCACTGTTGTACATGCTATATGAATAACAAAAAGTGTATTGTGAAACAAAACATGACTACTGAATTCAGAAACATAGTTGTACAGTACAGACACACGTTATTGAAGATATTGTACACATTTTTATTACTGTTGCTGAACAAGTATTACACAAAAGTTTTGTTGGTACAAATATTGACAAATTAACTGCAAAGAAATTGCATTGTAAGAAAAAGGAACAAGCAACTAATTAGGAAAATAATACACAGCATGAAAAGACAGACAAAAGGAGACAGACATGTTGACTCGTTAAAAAATAAAATGTTTTATATTTCATGCACTTCTGAAAATGAAATAATTTATGAGTCACGGCACATTTCTGTCGCATTTGTATGTTTCTTTTCGTGCTATTTATTTTTTCACTTTGTGTCAAAACCAATTAGTCCGTGAACCCAATAACTGCATTTATGTTTCCTAGACTGTGAAATGTTTTGAAACAGCTGACAATGTGAAGGAAAACTTCTTCACAATACATGGTATAAAAGAGAGACATAATGTCATGAGTGCATACAAATGACACTTACGCTCTCGATTTAGCATACCATGCAGCAGCCTAACTAACATGATCTTTAACTTAAAGCAGGATTAGCACACTACCGTATGTGAGGCAGTGATACATTTTTAAGCACATTGTTTGTTTTAATACCTTGTACAGATGCCATGAAATTGCACCAGAAAGCCATTCACACAAAAATATGTGCTCCAACCTTTTGCTCAAGTCCTGCTGTGGTGGTTCAAATGGCTAAGGCACTCGGCTTTTGACCCGCACGATCGAATCCTGGCAGCGGCGCTTGCAAAGTCAATACAGGCGAAAAGGCTTTAGGCCCGTGTGCCCAGATTTAGGTGCATGTTGAAGAACCACAGGTGGTTGAAATGTCCGGAGCCTTCCACTACAGCGTATCTCATTATCATATGGTTGTTTTGAGACGTTAAACCCCGCATAATCAATCAATACCCTTCGCTCAAATAGTATGTTCCCACGTCCAGTTCATGCGAATACACAGTCCACTCATTGTAGCTTTCTTTACAGTTCGTCCAGAACTTAGTTAGTTTTATTCTTTTTCGTAGCATTTTTCGCATGACATGGTAATTATGAAGCATGAACTCCCCCTCGATATGGTCCTTGATCATTAGTGTTGCCTTACAGGTAACACTAGGCTTACAATACCACCTGGTAAGCACCGACTTGAGCCTAACCGTCTGATTAGTTGTTGATTCATTTCTTTTTCTTACTTAGTTATCTCGCACACGCTGCCGCTCTTGAGTAGGAGGTAATTCAAAACGATGTAAAAATAAATGGAACATGTTAATATATCTGAGAACTTACTATATACGTAACCTTAGTGATGTATGCGACAGTACTCGGCACTGAACACGGCAAACTGTTTGTTGAACTACATAGGTAATAGAAAGCGAGCAAAGAATACAATTGCACAGCTAAAACATCTTAAACAAAGTAAAAACATAAGAGCAGAGAAACGACAGAAAGCAGTGTGAGATTCCATGCGAAAAATTGACATATACAGCATCTTCATGTCCTTGCGTATGACGAGTAAGGACTAAAAATCAAGGCTGGGTAAATCAAACAGAAAAAAATCACTGTATATCAATGATGCATGGAAAGTGTACGGAAGGCTTCAAACCAATTAATACGTGCAATGAAGGGCCCTAAAAGAACGAACTAGTGTGACACTGAACCACCTGGACAGGCGGATCCTTTCAAATGTGGCCACTGCTGAGATGAACAATTTTTGAGCTTACATTCGCTAACCTTCATTGGACAAATGGTCCAGATTTCCCACTTCTGTACTGATGGAAAGCATTGTTTTTCATCTGCTCCTAGCTTTCTTCCTTATCGATTCCGACTATCTACTTTAACCATCGTAACACTTAATTACGGTGTGCTGGTGACTAAAATTTCAAAAAGGTTAGGCAGGTTCTGCAGTACAATATATTTCACTTTTATTTCGCGTCTTTAAAATGAATTTAAAAAGAGGTACATGCCCAGCAAAGGGTCCTTTCAAATGGTGGGGTTATTTGCGTAATAAGTGATGCAGTTGATCCTAAGCAATTTGGCGCACAATATAGAGCTGCTAAAACCTTCGTTTTGAGCAGCAGATCCGTCTTTTTTAGCATCTTACAGTCACACATTTTTAAACACTCATTTTCGGTTTCTAAGCATGAGTAGTTTACCATGTTAAACAAATAATTATTTGCATGCACACTTGTATATGATGTCACAAAAACTGAAATTAACCCACGCTTCTCGGTTTCCTGCTGACAGCCCTATATTTCATTCGCTAATCAGTACGGTTTTCCTTGACGCTTACAGATGCATAAATTTTGCGCACATATTGCGCTTACTGTTATAAAGAACTAGCCATGTGATGACGTCTGTGCATTCAACTCAACTTAGGCATTTGTGTCTAGGTTGCATGTAACTCATATATGGAGCTACATACATATATAACTCAAGTAACTTTGAAAAACACCATGTAACTCGTATATATGATTTACATGAAGAAGTACGTGCTGTGGCACTTATGAACAGACTCGTTAGACTTTTGGTTCTTTAGCGCTAAAAGAAGAATTAGTATATTGTCAATTCTAAAAATATGCAACGTCTAGTTAGCTAGAATGAAAGGCTAGGCTTTGCATATTATTTAGACGGATTTTTTTTCTTGCACTCATGTCTAAGAAGTGGTACCAATACACAAGGGTAATATTTCCCTGTGCTGCTGCAGCGAAATTTTTTGGCCACGGCAGTGGCAGGCATTTTTAATATATCCCGCTCGTAGTGTGATAAATAGTTCTTCTGTGACTTGCGTAAATCTGATAAAACTCAGAAGAAATAGAAATCTAAAATTACTCAACTCAACAGCCATCTTGTGATTACATATGTGTACTTTTCCTGTAGCTAATGCAACCAGTCCTCACTTAACAGAATGGAATCCCACAAAAACTTGTAATTCAGCCCTTGTTTGTCTCACTTCTTTTTAGTGTCCTGCCCCGACATGTAGCTTGACCAAGATGAACCCACACCAACTAGCGAAAATTTCTACACTGGTTACTTATAATTAATAGCACCTTCACAAGGCTTGGTGGCACTTGCAGACCCACTATGCGAAAATCCGTGCGCTTCTGTGCACAGGCTGCGGCGAAATATTGTTATGCAAAGTGTTTTAAAACGAACTATGTGTGCATTTTGGTTTTTCCGAGCCCTGCCTGGTTGTGGTCATTTTGTATGAGTATGTATTGCATGATTATGAAGGGTGGTGATGAAAACCCAGGCACTAATATTTACTTTCCGCAGAAGATCTTAAATGCTGGCACAAAAATTGAGGCTTTACATAAAATCTGAACTTCAAATCGAAATGAAGAGTGTCCAAACACACTTGTCTCTCATCCAGAATACATTTGCGTCACTTAAATACTGTAAGGAAAAGGGTGAAAAGTGTGCCTCAATAGTGAATATGGCTTAGGAACAAGTCACAAAACTAAACAGCGAAATGGGTGACTTGGAAAACAGAAGCCGTCGTAACAACAGCGCGATATCTGGTATCCCAGAGAATTATTGCGTCGTGAAGGATAGGTTTCCATCAATCAATCAATCAAAAGGGAATTTTACTGCAATATAATAAAGAAAATACGTACAGATATATTTAGACACATAGCCTTAGCGGCTAGTAAAGGGTACAATACAAAAAGATTGTAACAAAAATAAGTAATAGCACTTGTTTAGAAATAATCAAACAATTGGAAAAGCATCATACTTGAGCAATGCAGTGATCTGCAAAAACGAAAACAACAACAGTAAAATTATACAGCAAACGCACACGAGAACAATAAAAGAATACGAAGTTGTTGAAAAGAAAAGTAATAACCATGAAACAAGTTCAACACGTTGGCAAAATGTCAAGAAGTCAAAACTGACCAGTCGTACTGCGGTTTCATGATTTTGCCAAAAAATTATAGTTCTGCACAACTGCTCTCAAAACCACAAGCGTATTAGTATCAGAAAATTTTTCATCTACAGTTCGTGAATGGGGCAGAATAATTCGGTAGCCCTCCAAACATAATCAAGAAGGCGGTGATAAGGTTGTCCGCCACGTTTTATCAGTGACTACGATGCTTGGCTGCTGGCTGCAGTTCGTGGGTTTGATCTCAGCCGGGACATACACACTGGAGGGTATGTGCCGCTGGTATGCCTGTATGTGCCACAGGTGATTGACACTTAGTATCTACCCAGGAATGGAGAATACACACATGGGCAAATTTAACGCGTGAGCGTTCAGCAACACCTGACTTCTGTAGCATCGACCCAACGAAGGCATAGAATAAATGTCTTAACGAGCACAGTACAAAACCAGGTCACGGAACTATTTTCAAATGGACGCTAATGTTCGTGAAACGACAATAGTGATTGCAGTGCTCTCTATCCAAGTTAATAAACATTACATGTGCCCACATTTATTACAGCCGTCACACCGGGTTAACGTTAATTGTGGTTAGGTGCACTGCACTGAAGGTGACTACTGTAGCAGTGTCCAGGGCCAGCATCTCGGCGAGCATCAGCGCTTCATATAAGCTTCTGGTGTTGCTAATACGTATGTTCCAGTTGACATTGTTGCGCAAGTGCAAACAAATGGTTAAACAAACATCTGCAACTCTTCAACTTATGTCGGTGCTTGCAACATTTGTACATATATTTAGCGTTATTTCATGACGTGTCGTTCAGTGTAAAAAAATGTAACACGGTCACCTTCCTCCGCATGCTTCGTATAACGCCGGTTCCCAGGTACGTGGGATCTGTCGAATTAGTATTGTGATAAGTTTCATCATCATCATCATCAGCCTGACTACGTCCACTGCAGGACAAAGGCCTCTCCCATGTTCCGCCAGTTAACCCGGTCCTGTGCTTGCTGCTGCCAATTTACACCCGCAAACTTCTTAATCTCATCTGCCCACCTAACCTCCTGTCTCCCCCTAACCCGCTTCCCTTCTCTGGAAATCCAGTTAGTTACCCTTAATGACCAGCGGTTATCCTGTCTACGCGCTACATGCGCGGCCCATGTCCATTTCCTCTTCTTTATTTCAACTATGATATCCTTAACCCCCGTTTGTCCCCTAATCCACTCTGCTCTCTTCTTGTCTCTTAAGGTTACACCTACCATTTTTCTTTCCATTGCTCGCTGCGTCGTCCTCAATTTAAGCTGAACGCTCTTTGTAAGTCTCCAGGTTTCTGCTTCGTAACTAAGTACTGGCAAGATACAGCTGTTATATACCTTCCTCTTGAGGGATAATGGCAATCTACCTCTCATTATTTGAGAGTGCTTGCCGAATGTGCTCCACCCCGTTCTTATTCTTCTAGTTACTTCAGTCTCGTGGTTAGGCTCTGATAAGTTTGTGCTTCCTTAAAATGAAGTGAGAATGAATTACATGGTTTTCGCACTCAATGAGAATGTAGGAAAAAAATAGCTCTCAAATGGCTTGTTCCAAGATGACTGGCCACAAGGGTGGTAGTTTAAATGCATTATGTCAGAAAAATGCACCGTTGTTTGCTTTATTATATTTCAATACTAAATTCTTGGCGAACAAGACACATCAGCTTGAAGCAATTTCATTGGCTTATATCTTGATTGCTTAATTACTAAGACATGACTTATTTCTGTTGTACACGATTCTGAAATATTTCCAAAAAGCTATAGTGTAAACCACAACTATGTTGATAACTGCGGAGGTTGTGTAGCCATCGATATATGGAATGGTCTAATATTTCAGGAGGATCAAGGCATGCCTGTTCATTGGTTTTGGCTGCACTGTGGCATTTGAAATTAGGCCTTTACGAATAGGTGAAGCATACAGACGACCTGACGCATTCGAAACTTTCCTTATAGGACTGCACAACTACCTTTTTTAAGAAAATATATGATTGCAAGAAGTTAGTACATGTCGCTGACTTAAACTTTACCGGAATCGACTATGGTAACTAATCATCAGCAATAGGGAGTCGAACAGGTGCAAACAGGTGCGAACAACTTTTAGATACCATGATAGGCTTTTCATATCTCAACGTGTAACACTAGCTAAGCAACACGCGTCCAAAGGTGTGCTTCTGAGGATTTTCTCTTGCCTGATTTTAACAGAATGGTAAACACTCCTGTTTTGTTAATTTCAAAATCGTTAATCACTAGCAAGGTTTCCAATGCAACACACTGAGAGGTGCGTTAGTTATCGTTGTGAAGAGTGATGTCAAGCATTGAATAAAGGGGTAGAATATTTCAGTTTCAATAGACATGAAGAAACTGTTTATCCCGAAGGTATTAGCACGAGATGTTTCTCGCGATGTTTTTGCTCACAATTGCTGCGTACCTTCAGCTTTAAGTCAGAAAAGATCTGGTTATTGATGTTCAGCATACCGTAGCCTTGGCTTCGTTTTCATTGGTGATTCAAAATTAGGTACAGCACACAAGCAGTGCAGCACGAGCTCAGCGCGCATTCACAGCTACAGTAAAGTATCTTGCACAAGCACCGCAAGCAATAAGAAAAGGCATGAGTGGTGTTGTATAGGACAGTGGAAAGGAAGTAAAACACAGCATACATGCGACTTGGGATAGTGCATCCTCAGTGTGATGGCATGGGGAACAAGAAAGTGTGGGAGACACAGAAAGTATTCAGCCAGCCACAAGATAACCATGTAAACAAATTGCAGATTGAGCAACATGTGCAAATACTAAGGGACAGTCTGAAATACTTTTTGTGAAGCAGAAGTGCCCCCTAGTCGTGCTTTCCTTGTCTAGCGAGAGAGGGATGAGAGGGCATGACTCAAGATGGTGGAAGACTCAGGGGAACATACAAGTGATGCTCTACCCCCAAAGTTTTCAAAAGCTTAAGGGAGCACTTACGTCAAATTTCAAGATCAAGATGAGCTCATCATTCGATCGCATTGTATGCGTAGGTCTTCTTGGCCAAATTTGAACGGCATCCGTCGTATGGAAGGTGTTTTATTTGATGTCAAACTGCGTAGAAAAGCTAAGGAGAAAAAATGGAAAATAGACTGCCCTGCGACGTCGACACTAGTGCTACGTGTTCGGCGTGATACATTCCACAAACACCAACCTGAGTGACGATGCTCTAGTAGCGATGACGTGTACGATCCGAGTGTTCTTATCGTGGCGCCGAAGTGCAGAAACGCACTCGCTCGTCGCGTCTGATCTTCGTCGCACCAGTTTGAATAGTTTACAGAAATTATCAAGATAAAAACCACCTTAAAAACAGCGAAAAAAAGAGCATAATGCAAAGTGTGCTTGTCGTTCAGCATTCGGGGAATTGTTGTGAGTTGCAGTTGTCCAATTCGAAGCACAAAAAAGCGCAAAAAGGGTCTCTTTTCTCATCACGCATGTGTTACTTATCAACATGACCACAAGCTATCGAAAGTAGAACAGCGTATAGTCAGATATCATCGCTAACAAGTAACACGAAGGTATCGTTAAATTTTAGTTATTCTGTAGACTTTGCGTCCTCGTAAAAGTGGTAATACCATGTTAACCTCAAGAGGCCAGATGGGTAGGGCCATCTGGAGGTGCAAAAAGGAACCTGGCAAGCAGGGAACGTATTCTATTTCTCCGCTGATGCTCATTCGCAATAGCTATATCGCATGGACCACTCTGCGTATACCTGAACGTCTTGCACGCCAAAAAACACCAGTATAGCTAACTGAGACACACGAGCGAACATGGTTGAAGCGTGCATCCTCGGTCACCTCTGTAGTACAGCTTGGAACGGCGTCTATTTCGGAATCACTGTTCTGCAAAAGGTTGATCGAAGTAAAAATAATTCACGACATCCCAAAGAGCGGGACTTCCAAGCTCGAGACTCATATTGAACCTGAGTCGGCACTTTTTAGGGCGACGACGGCAATGCAGGTGACAAGGCATGGCTGAATGTGTCTGCCTAGCAGACGAAATGTTTGCGGAGCAGCTGAGCCGGACGTCACTCTTTTCTGTGGAGAAGTGGGCCGCTGTGGCGTGATATGGAGGTGACTGTGAGGTAGTGCCACTGCTGGTGCTCCCAGCGCTAAAAAGGGTGGCATTGACAACCGTTTTGAATAGTGCTGGATACCAGTGATATAAATCAATGAAAGTGAAAGCTACTCGTCCCTCAGTTGCGTTTTAGGTCACGAACCGCTCCTACGGGTCATATAGCTACTCGCTGACACAGAAAACTTGGCATGAGCAAATTTGATGTCCGTGCTTTTTTAGGAACTAATCTGCTCTTATTTTATGGAGTGCATCCCAAATGAAGAGAGTCTCCAGCTGAGATGAACTAAAATCGGCACGTACCCCATAGGGGACATGAAAAAAGTGTGTGGTGCCTGCATTGTGCATGATTGCATAAACTGTAGCTAGCTGTAATCTTTTCCAGTCTTATCAGATTCTCCTCGTCATCTAGGAAGCCTGCTAAATCCTGTCGCTCTGTCTCCATCGTAAAAAAAGTTGTAAATTTCAACTGAAGCATGAAGGTCATAGCGTACAAACCCTACTGAAAATTCCCACATGTACAGGACCTGCACATACGATGTTATTGGATACGGGGCATACAGGTGTCATGGGTCATGCGGGTGGTACGGGTCATGTGGGTGGTACGGGTCATGCGGGTGGTACGGGTAATGTGGGTGGTACGGGTCATGTGGGTGGTACGGGTCATACGGGTGGTGTGGGTCATACAGGTGGTAAGGCTCATAAAGGTGGTATAAGTGTAACGAATGTATGGGTATTACATGTTATGCAGGTGATATGGGTTGGATTAGCTATTTGGGTCAAAATTAACATGCAGTAAAAGAACGTATTAAGAAAGGTATGCTAGTTCATGAAGCACACAGTAAAATAAACAATGTAATGTAGGTATGCTGCAATGATATCAAATAGACACGATCAGGCTAGAGTAATGTTTTGACGACTCATTTATTTAGGTCGTTCAACATTTCGGCAATGAATCTGTTCATTTTTCTTAACCTATCCATAGGTGCCGCTTCACTTGGTGTCCCAGCAATGTACTTGCTGAAGGCATCTGTAAAATGAGCAGGAATATGTAGCAATTAGGGACTTACTGGTTCATATAAATGATAAATTTTATTGTCCCTAAATTCAGCAAAATATACTAAGCATGAAACACTTACTTCCGACTGCCTCCAATTTCTTAGGCGTGAGTGCCCTCCTGGGTGGTGCCTGGTTTTCTGAGCGCACATAGCGCCGACAAGGGGCTCCTGTGATGCTCCTGTTGTGGAGGGCACTCACACACCACAGAAGCTTGGTCGCCTCCTTACAGAACAAGCTGTCTCTCGGACGCGAAAGCAGCCATGCCCATTTTTCCTGCTCCAGGAATATGCCGTTTCCTAGGTGAATCTGCGCGAAAAAATGTGGAATCATAATAAAAGACTCAAGAGATATTTTGTTTTGAAAATGTTATTTGCGCTCTTTGGTCGTGCGAGTATAGTTTTGCTGGTATGTATTCAAATAGTTCTGATGAATCTTACAATTCACTTCTGCAACTGCATGCCATCTTGTATAATACTGGCATACTAAACGTTATCCAAATATTCTTTTTCTAAAGCAAGTACAGTTCACAGAATGTATGTAAGTCTACAGGTGCATATAGTGCTCATTAATGGCAATACTACACCAGCCTTCACAAGGAGAATCATTAATTTTTAGATACTAAAAGACTGGGCAAAAAGTGGGGTGGCATAGTAAGTTAGAAAAACATCAACACAATCCCTATTTAGAAATTTTACACTAATGTGGCTACAGCGAAACAAAAAAGCATTCGTTTCAATGATCAATGAAAAGCAAATCACATACATCATTGCTGTCTTTAAGTCTCACCTGAACAGTTTGTGAGAAGCTGTAAGACATTTTAAGAAAAAAGCATATTTACAATTTTGAGTGCTCTAGATATGTGTGAAAGTTAAATTAAAAACTATGTAACATATCTTACAGTTGTGTTACAGTTGTTAGTAATGCTGAGTCCATAATATTCTACTAAAGACCACCAGACACCCTAAAAGGCACTTAGAGCTGGCACTGACAAAAAGTGCTCTGGCACATTGCAGATAAAATTTTCTTTTGTCAACTCCAATAATGAGGAACTCAGGAATCAAAAAGACAGAGCCTCAATTCACTCCCCTTTTTTCTAACATTAAGACTTGTCACAAAATATTTATGAAGCTTTTACTGAATGCCGTGACATTTCAAAAAAGGGTAATGCAGAAGATTGCACTGGTCATTCGTGAAATAACCTCCTGAATGTCTGAATTCACCAGTTCATAATTTACAAAATTATCCGTAGTAGATGAATAAACTAAGAATAAACATACAAAGAAGTGAAAGCGCAATGCAAGTTGCATAACTATGTATTCAACACAGTAGTGAAAGTATTGCACTGAATAAACATAAAATTACAAAAAGTAGAGCTACTTCATCGTTTAACTGAATAAGGGCATGCACACAGAGACGGACACTGGAAGAAGAAAATGCACACAACATAAGCAATGTTCAAGTGTCTGTATGTGCCCTTATTCCATTAAAAGATGAACGAATACCAACTAGCCTAACTATCCAAGCTACTGTAAAGCTACTTACTTGATTGTCCACCTGGAAAAACAGCGGCAGTTCATCCCTGGCACCCAAACCCTAAAAGGCAGAACAAAGGAAAAAGTCGATCAGCTATAAAAAATATTAGGCACACATATGCCAGCATGGCTTCCAGGTTTGAAAGTTAAGCATCATTTCCAAAACTTTTTTTTATTTTCAGACACAACATAACTATCAGCCCTCATTTGTGCTTTCTTCAGCCAAATAACAGCTGCTGAAACTTTTATCCCTATTGTTTTTCCAGCTTATGCTCCATAAATTGTTAAAAGCCCAATCACTGAGTTGCACAACGAACTGATCAGTGTTCTACATTGTGTTATTAAAACAACCTAATTTTAATCCCACTTAAAACTAAGTTCATGGTTTATACAGTTTCTAAAACAAAGCTCCCTTTTAGTTGACTATCGCAATTTAATTCCTGCAATTTGGTCTGTTTTCTAGGCCAAAAACTTGAACCTAACGTGAAGTTTACCCATCATATTGCTTATGCTAAACAAAAAACTGCCTTCGGTGTACGAGCCCTCATTAAATCTTCTTTATTTATCTCCTGTGATGCCTTGTTGTTGCCCTGCTTTCATAAACAGTAAAATAACCTATGGCATTATTACATGGGCAAATATGCATAACAATAATCTTTTGCCAATAGAGAACATTCAGAATACACATAATTCAGGACATACAGGAGAACATTTAATTCAGGAGAACATTCAGGAGAACATTCAGGACATACACATAATTACCAACAGTTCTTTTACTCTAATGCTGCTCGCCTTGTCTAGGCTAACTTCATACTACTTGCATCTGACTTGTTATCACTTAATCATAACGGTATTCAAACTAGCTTTTGTGTGAACTGAGTTATATAAAATGTTCAAAAATAATAATTGTGCAAAGTTTGCCCATAATTACAACTTCCTTACACCTAAACATACATTAACTATGGCAGAATGACATCCTACTTTACAGTGATTAAATTATAGAACTTATTCCACACACTTGAAGAATTTCATCTCCTAAAATTAGCTTGTCAAGAATGTTTGTTAATACAAAAAGCATATGCAATTAGCTTAAAAATCTTTGTAAATTACATTTAGGTTTTATGGTGAGTAAAGCTACGTGTACAACTATTATTATGTTGAATTCGACTGAGAGATCCGGAACAGCCGCCCAAGTCTTGAAGCGAGCACACGGCTTACACCGTTTATAGATACTGTCAGTTGGGAAAGCCCGCTATGGAGGCGGCACCGACTCGTACACGCTCAGAGGGGCGCGGTGCTAACGTAGCTTTGAGAACGAGCTACCGCTGGCTTCCCGCGGCAGCGTTGAATTTGTTTTTTCCTTTTAGTTTGCTTGCTCTGATTACAGAGGCGGGAGCTTGAAGGTTAGATTTCTGTCACGCAAATCGTATTTAACATGGTACACAACAATCAAGCAAGCTTGAGTGAATTAGCAGTTTAACACAGTAAACACGCTGACCTTTAGTGCGCCGGGCTGTCTAAGTGGCTATGCCTATGAGGAAAACACTTGTGATCAGCAGTACTTCTTCAAACCCCCCAATTACCCTGCAGTTCTCAAGGACTGAACAGCTGCTATTCCATGAAAAGTCTTGCAGGTAATGGTCAAAACATACATAAATAATCATACATTTCTTAGGTACAGGCCCGAACCTTATTTATTACTAAGTAGTACAGTCGAGCCCACATATAACGGCCCCACTTAAAACAAACTTTCGCTTCAAACGAACAATATCCGTGTGACCATGAAAATATATATTGGTTCAACGGCACAAAATCGCACTTACAACGAACGTCTCCGAGCGCCGCTGATCGGTTACAGCGAACAGTCAGCAGTCTCCCGACTTCCCAAAAACCAATTTCGACCACCGGTCAGGCATCGGCGAGGTGCCTATACATTCTTATTTTTAAACGCTGACCCTGCCCCCGCGAGCCTCTAGTTGCTGCTCCCCAACCATGAAGATAGGAAAGTGCCGACAGCTTTTTGTTATGCAACCCTCCGTCCTTTGTCCCCCCCCACTACTCTGAGCCAGACGAGGCCCGCGTTTTCACACTGCCACCGATCTTTCGAAGACCGGTCGGCCATCTACCCCGTTTTAATCGCTGGTCCTGTCGTTGGCATCGCCGGCCTGGAGTGACCAGACCATTTGCCAACATCGTCGGCCACCGACTGTATCCGATAGTCTGCGTCTAGTGCACGGGCGTACGCTACCCCACCGACCTCTGATAATTTGTGATTTGTTTCGTGTTAAGGACTTGTTCTCGCTCGCTTCCCACTCGACTTGGCATGCCTTCCGCTCACGTGCGGAAGCACGAAAATGGCTGTTAATTTGCGCGGGTCGAATAGCGAAATATCGAAGTTTGTGAGGCCACGCAAACTCGCCGGCGCAACAAAAAATTTTTTGACCACGGCCGCCGATTGTTCGAACACCCCGCGCACTGATCCAGGCGGCCATGCTTTGACTTCTGCGCGCGCAGGCACTCTTTCCAAGTTTTTTTTACGTGCGAGTTTCGCGGGACCTATCAAGCAAGCTACCCAACCTGCCTCCTTCTCATGCGTTTTGGTTTTCAAGGTTGCCCTTCCGCTGCATCCTCTCATCTCTTGTCGCAATTTGGAAACTAATTTCCTGCTGTTTCACATGCAGAGGTAGCAGACGACGCTCCTTCACCAATCTCAAAGCGACAGCAGCGCCGCCTCCACCGGATACGAGAGGGGGCAGTCCTCGCGGCTGCGATAGCGCGTGCTTACCCAACTGACAGTATCTAAAAACGTCTACACCAAGCCAATCTCCCACTGGAACACATGAATGCTGTGCATGGGGTGCCAGAAGCGGTTTATGCTTACGACACTTAACAGGCTCCTGAACTTTTTCGACGTAGGCGATGATCTTCGGGCATCTGCACAGCCGGTCTGGCACTTGTTCTTAAAAATCACTTCCACACACGGTGTGGTCGCTGCTGCTACAACTGTC